>VXBC01013193.1:632764-648102 GCA_013399945.1 Ploceus nigricollis
TAATAATTAAAAATCATTTACTCACTAAATAAAGGTTTTTGAATGAATGATAGAGGGTTCGCTTCATTAGAGCAGATAGCTGTATTTATTTCACAAAACAAATGCATTAATTATGAGCACAGCTAGAAGGGAAAAAATAAATGAGATCTCTGTTGTATAAGCTGACAGCAGTGGCTGTAATATGTGTCAAAATGAGGAGGCTGTCTTGTTTCTGCTGTGCATTTACTGACACAGAGGTGACCTCCCAAGGTCTCCTCACAACTCCAGAGCACAAAATCACAGAGTCAATTAAGTTGAAGAAGATCTCTGAGATCATCGAGTCCAGCCTATGACGTGACAGCACCATGTCAACCAGACCACAGCANGGGCAGCCGGGAGCCCCGGGGCGGGGGCGGCGGGCGGCGGCGGCGGCGCAGCAGTGTCGGCCATGGTTGCGGCCCTCCCCGGCCACCGCGGCGCCGCACGGAGTGGCTCCGGCGGAAACGCGCTCCGAGCATTTGGTTCCGGCCTAACGCAGGCCGGCTGTAGAGCCAGGCCTCACCTGGTGCAAGGTGCCACTCGGGCTTTTTCTGTTTATTTTTTTGTTTGTTTTTNGGCCAATGACCCTCTCTGCAAAGAAATTCCTCCTAACGTCCAACCTAAACCTCCCCTGGTGCAGCTTCAGACCATGACCTCTCGTATTGTCACTTGTCCCATCTGAAATGCTGAGGTGCAGCAGAAGGATTTCTGTGGGCTTTTCCAAAGGACAAAAAGCAGGTACACAGATAAAGGTAAGATGCCATGGAGAGAGGATGACTAACAGTGCACAGCTGTTATATAAGAAGACATGGGTTCCACCATGGTATTAACTGTGAAAACAACAACACCTTTCCATTTTTCCGATGGTGTGTGGTCAAAACCCAAAGATTCAAGCAGTAGCTTAACTCTTTGGGAGCTTGGGGATTTCACATTGCTCTTCTGAAGACCCTTCCTGAAAATAACTACAAGCAAGTCAAGTAGATATTGCCTTTTTGCCCAAGGTTTATACCATTGAGCTTCTGAACGGTTTTATTCATAAATTATTTGTTCTTTTAGTGCGAGTCATTTACCTCAAGGAAAAACTGTCTGACCAGAGCCCTTGAAATCTTAGTGTGATGGAGAAAGTGATAGGATATTTTGCTATTTAATTTTTGTTGGTTTGTTTTCTTCCTCACATGGATCCTCTACATAAAAGGCCAGCTTTTCTGAACAGCCTGTGTAATGCCTTGTTTCTATTCTTGGCTAGTCAGCAAGAAGCCTTTCAAGCATTTTCAGACATGTTGTTTTCCTTAGTTTCTGTTTCTCATCCACCCTATTACACTGATGTTATCTCCTAGATGTCCTTTACTTCTGACTAAGCTTCCAGGAGCCAGGATCTCCCTTCTCCATGTCAGAAGACATAAAACAGCCTGCAGTCATCACAGGTGTAAGCAATTAATATTTAAGCATGTCAAGAAAATCCTATTATTAGAAAGATCCCCTCCCACCTATAAGCTGGATGTTGTTAGTTGTTTGAACAACACTTCAAATGTTGTTAACCTGATGGATGAGTTGACAGAGTGAAGGCACACCTTCAAGTCAGAAAGGCTCCAACATCTGAAGCACAAGTGTCAGGTAAGTCATGACCATTGCCAAGTCTTGTCCAACAAGTTATACCACAAACATACAGGGAGCCAGAAAGAATTCTCTCTATTAGTTGGTACATGCATTTTCTTTTGAAGCAACCAGTTCTGTTTTCAGATGCTTCTTCATGGGTGTGCATTTCTTCAAGAATGTGTTTCGTGAGCCAGAATGCTTCTAGCTAATGTAAAACATTGGGCTGACAGGAACCAATGGAGTTTTGGTACAGCATGTGTTTATCTATGCATATGTTCTTTTGAAAAAAGAGAAGAAATAATCAAGGGAGCACTTTTTTACCTCACAAGTCTAAAAGCTGTTTGTATGAGGATACCAGTGCTTATATCTTGTTCATCTTTTAGGAATATTAGATGCAGCTATAAAAAGAAATCCTCTCTTCTTCTGATGCGAATAGTTTTTGCAGGGTAGATTTTTCCTCAGAACAGATTTTTTTAACAGAACTGTAAATGTGACTGCAACGAAGTCATCATCTAGAACTCAGCTGGTGTGCCACATCTTGTGTTCACCACAAAGGTGGGTTTGGCATGACATTCTTACCAGTCTGCTTGCCCACCAGCAAACATCCTGTTAAATCAATTGGATGTACACTGCGGGATAAAATGCTTGGGATTTTGTGATCTGTAACTCCCAGAAGGTACTTTGATTTCATTTATCAGTTTTTGTGTGTCAATGGTAGACAGTTTGTGTAGTGTGTGTAATTTACACCACTGCAAGTTCCCTTACCAAAGCTTGATACAGCAGCAGAACTACAAGTGTCAGTAAAAAAAATGCCTGGCACAGGGTGTTTTCTGTTAATTTGCTTAGTTCCTTACTATGGTGGTTTCTGGTTTTGTGGGCTTTCCCTCTAAGACAGCAAAACTGTTTGACAGCTGTTACCGCTGTGCAGCTGGTGAAAGTGTTCACAAACCACTCATTTGGTGCACAGACAGGTGCATGGTTCAGCCTGCAGAACAAGGTGTGGTCAGGAATGTCACCTGCTGTCTACCTAGCCAAAGCTAGTTAGTGCTGCTGTACTTTCAAATGCTTGGGAGTACATCCACTTTCTGAAAACCAAGACAAAGAAAGGTTTGTAGTAGTAATCTGAATTTGTTCCACGAAAGGCTAAGTAGTAATAAAACTTCAGTGGATGAATAGGTTGACTGGGGTCAAAGACATGGCTGGATGCATTTCCCTACCCTGTGACAAAAGAGGAGTGACAGAGTAGGATATAAAGAAAACATTTTCTTAAACACAAAGAAGAAGGAATAGCTCTTGTTATGGGTGTTGTCATAAGCAAATGAGAGTGAGAAAGGAAGATTTCTGTGATGAGGGAAAAAAGAAAACTTAAAAATACAAGGANGCACATAGGAAAGGGAAGCATTATGAAGTCAGGGATGTGAAAGGTCATATAACAAATGTCCATAATTAGTTGTATTTTTCTTACAGTATAATACATAAAAAGAATTTGACATTCTATTTTGCATACAATTTACAGGTCCTGCAGTGAAGGAAGAGTATCTGAAGGAAGCTGGCCATGATATATTGCTGCTCAACTATGTCATCCCTTTGAAAATATTTGCAGCCTTTTATGCTTACATTCCTATAGATGATCAGATGAGTGAAACTTGGTTCTGCTAGGCTCTCCACTGCACACAGCATACCCCAAAAGAAATCCACCACTGCTTTATAATCTTCACTAGTTCTCTGCCATGAAATTATTCCTTGGCTTTCTCCAGTATTTTGATGTCTTTTTGTGCTAAGGTTGGACTAGAAAATACAACCAATAGGCAGGAGCACATGAAAATGTTCTATGTCTTTAAGTCAATTAGAGCTGGGTTTTTTAATGATTTCTTTTCTTAGAGGTTGGTTAATATTGTAGAATCTTTTCACTAGACCAAATCAATCCATTTCCTGAGCTAACCTTTTTTTAAAAAATTCAGATAATGTAGACATCATCTGGAAATTGGAAATATGACTCTGTGAATGATTTGGCCAAAGGTCACCCTGACAGCAACATGTAGTCATGTAGTCTGTGTCCCTTGAAGGTCCAGGAGACCGTACAGTTCTGAAGTTTCAGGCTAGCTCATGCTATCTCGCTTGAGGATTTATTGTCATGCCTCACACTCAGCAGTAGTGGCTCTAATATATGAGATGCTGAATCAGCCACCTGGCTGAGGAGCTATAAAACTTCTGTTTGTTATAACTCACTGAAAAGATAACACTAGCAGTACAGTGTTATCTTTAATACATACCAAACCCATGAAATCTTCCTGTTCATCTCCTGCTAAAAAACCTCAACCACTGATTTCAAGGGAAGTACTGTATCAGCAAAACTAATAGGGTTTAATCTAAATTTGTTTGATTCTAGAACACTACAGAATAAAGGACTTTACTAAGCAAGTAGTTGTCTAAACTATGTGGCCACATCCCTGGCAAGGTCAATTACATTGGTCATGCCACTGCTGCTCACTTCAGTGAGGGCCCAAATTTCACCTAAGAAAAAAAAAGAAGCACTTGGTTTAGATCATGGAGCTGTGAGAACAAATATCTGCTTGTGGCTGATGAACTGCATCACCTTAGTGACACCACATCTCTGTGGCTGAAGTATAAAGCTTATCTTCCTTTGCATATACTCACACTATGCTTACCATTATAATGACAATATAGCAACAAAAAGGAATATTTTTGCAGAAAAAAAAGTACAAGCAGGACACATAACAATGATGTGTGCCAGGCCTGCTGACCTATCTCTTCAAGCAATGACTGTCTGCTGGCAAAAAGTCTCTGGAATGTGTTCTGTTTTATAGGTGAAATAAAAATAACCCAAACAACTGAACAAAAATTACCACTATTCCCCATTGGAAAAAGAAACAGTACCCTTCATTATGTCCTGATCTCAGCTGAAGTCAATGTCTAGCAAAGGAAATCTAGAGAGCAATACCTAAATTACTGGGCAATGCCCTTAGATCACCTGATCACCAAAAGGCCCTCTATGAGATCATGACAGGGTCATGATATGGATCATGACAAGCCAAAGGTAGATCTAATAACTTGCAAGAATTACGGCATTAGAAAAATACCTCTTGAGTCAGTACATCAGCAACACAAGTTTTGACAAAGACCATAACTGCTGCAAACTTTGACTCCAAGTGCTGTATTTTAATCCAGACCTGTGGGTCAAACATCCATGTCTTATGAATCTCTGTCAAATCTCTTAGTTTTTTCCTCCTTTGACTTTTCTGGTATGTTTCTTGTGAACACAGGCTCTTCTTGTGATGTCTTAGTGCCTTAGTGGAAACTCAGGCATTGCCTTCAGCCCCCCCAGCTAGTGATCAACCATGACTATTCTTCACTGAAGCATTTTTGTTATTCTCAGAACCCAACCACTATAGTCACTTTGTTTTTGGAGTTCAAGTTACTGAAGATGTGTGATAAATGTAGCATACATTTCTGTCATTCAGGATTCATACAGGACTCCAAGATAGTACAAGATAGTATAACTCCACCTGGCAGGACAAGAGATGCATAAATGTAGAATGAAATGCATTTTTGCAGCCCTNTATTTGAATTTTCCAAAGCTCCTTTTAAACTCCTGTTATACAGCTTCTGCCCTCTTGCCCTTTTTGCATCTACACACACATACTTCTTCCACGCAGGCAGGGTAGTATGACAGGCTTCTCCCAGCTCCTGGCAATTTCTTTACCATAGTCAGTATCCAAAGTACAGTCCTTAGTATTAGTAACTGCTCTGCTGGATCTGGTAGCTGTTGGTTGGGATGTTGTTGCATAAGATGATAGAATTCTCACCTTGCTAGCCCAGCAAATCCTGCACAAATGTTGTAGTGGCACAGAACAGACAAGATTATATTGTCAGGGACATCTGGCATGTAAAAACTCCCTTTTAAATGACTGCTAACAATTTTGTCGGGCAAAAGTGTATCTGGAGCCATGAGTGCACAAGGAGCTCTTGAGGGAAAAAACAGTAGTCGGGCATGAGGCAAAAACTGTACATCTTCACCACAAAAGCCATTGTCTTGTGAAAGAGCACTTGAGGGATATTGCTAGTAAAAGTTGCAAAAAGCATGTTGATGATCACGGCAATTTTCATAGCAGTAATACAGCATCAACCTAATTATACAGGTATGGGTGCCATAAATAGCTTTTCCTAGTGCTCATGACAATTCTGTTTGGGAGAATTTAATGGGACTTTATTGTTACTCCAGGAGAAATAAAAGTTTCCAAAATGCTAGAAGTCACACTCTTAGACATCTGTCAGGAGCCTAGCCAAACAGCTTCTCAGCAACTCCAGTGTGGAGCTACCTGGTATATTTGGATTTGATTCTTTCTGTAAAGTTGACTCAGAAGTGTCATCTGGGCTTGCCTCAACCATTCATCTTTGTGTGTCAGCTCATACAGCCCTTCCAAAGCCTTGGCAAGATGCCATCACCCTCAGAGATGCTGGAGAGCTGCTGTGTATAAAAATAACTTATTACTTAATGCCTGACATTGGTTGCAGTCACTGCAGTTGACTGTGAATTGCAAACAATTTCTATGCAAAGATCTGCTCACCTCCAGATAAAATACATTTAAACCTTCAGTTTCTTGCTAAAATGACCTGGCATCCCTTTCTGGTGGTAATTTCTGCCTTCATGGCATTATTACAGAACCAGCATTCCCATGACTGATGCACTGGAAACAACAGTGTCCCCAAGGGCACGCAAGTGTTGTTTCTAAATTTTGGCATATGTGGCTCATATTTATCCATTTACAATCTGAAATAGTGGGGATGGAGTGAGTCTCTGCCAAAAACTGGCAGCCTGATGATGACTTAGTGTGTCCTGGGATCACCAGTGGGCTGCAGGACATCAGGAGGAGCATGGTGATGGGCTGGCTAGTACTGGTGTTGCTCTGTGGCTACACTGGAAGGAAAAGGCATTGTGTGTTTTCTGCTTAGATGAGAGTTTTGACAAAGCAGGAGTTCTGTGTTGGCATCTACTCCAGCTGACTTGTTTGGTGAGGCTGGGTGTACAGAATGGTGTCAACAGCTTTGTGAAGCACTCGCATTCCCTGGCAGAAACTCAAGGAGCATTTCCAGCAACCTCCAATTACAGTACTAATTACAAGAGATTATCAAGTTCCCCAGAATAGACCCCAGGCTTCCTTTTGCATGCAAACTAGCAGCAACTTTCTTGTCCATGCAGGTAAAGCTCTCTTCAGACTATCATCAGTCTGAATATACATCACCCATCACTGTCAACTTTCTTTAAATAATGCCATCTTAAAATATTGTTGTGCACGCAGAGCACATGCCTGTCAAAAAGCAAATGTCATGTTGAGTGAACTGCCAGTCTAGAGGTTTTGAAAGGATATTTTTATGTTAATTTTGATTATTAAAGGCTTCTTTCTGCTTCTGTCCCATACATGTCCTTTTATGTGATAAAGTCTAGAGTACTAATAATATAGGCAAAGTAATATCTCAAGGAAAATCATCTGGTGCTTTAACCAGATTGCAGTGCTAACTGGCAAAATGAACATATTTGTGCCTCACTGAAGAAAGTTTATGACAAGAAATGCCCATGCTGGCCTGGACCTAGACTTTCCTTTTACTGATCAAAAAGCAGATTATTTTGCTGTGGTGTAATTGCTGATCCATTGCTGATGTAGGGAGCTCTTAATATTAAGTGGCCTGAATCTATTCTTGCTCTCTTCAACTTGAATATCTGAACGCTTGCAGACAAAATTAAGAACTTTTAGAGGGATACATCTCAACAATCTTCTAACACCTAAAAGTCAGAGATAAAATCCATATATAACCATCTATCAGAGCATGGAAAGAAAGGCACTTTCAGAATGCAATTCATCCTCAGATTCCTACCCAGTCTTCTCCTCTGA
This sequence comes from Ploceus nigricollis, assembly GCA_013399945.1. Lineage (NCBI taxonomy): Eukaryota > Metazoa > Chordata > Aves > Passeriformes > Ploceidae > Ploceus > Ploceus nigricollis. The sequence goes on from VXBC01013193.1 coordinate 640,291, forward strand.
CTGCATAGAAAACTTGTGTGCTGAACTGAGTAGACAATTTTTTTTACCCCTATTTGTCTGACAGTGACTTTTGACTTCTCTGCAAATAGTTCTAAGAGTATGCCCCAGCTTCAGTACTGTGGAAATTAAATACTGTGTTTGAATCCCAGTGTAACCCCAGGTTCTCCTTACACTCATGGGAAAAGGGATAAAAAACCCAGGAGGTTTGATTTTACAATTAAAAAATAAAATGTCTTGTTTTCACAGCAAAATGATCTAGTTGGTGCCTGTAGGCATGTGACATATCATGCAGATTTCTATCATTTTGGATGACATATCATGGATTTGCCAGCTGAAAAGGTAGAACTGCCCAAGGGCTAGTTTAATTTTTGCACCTGAATCAGAAAAAATGTTTACATTTTCATTCCTAAATCAATTCTGCAGTCTAGTTCACGCCTGCTGCTTCTGTTCCATCTTCTCCTGTGCCTCTTCTCTTCACTTGCCACCTTCTCTCCATCTTCCCATGCAAATCCCTCTCTCAGAAGTATATCTTTCACTCTATCACAGACATGCCCACTTGGAATGCATTATTCACCTTCTCAGATACCAATATTTATCTAAATTTCTTTTAGTGTGATGGGATTTGGACACAATTTCTACTTATCAGTAGTGGAGATATGTCAGCATACTACCACAGGGATACTGGCTTATGTCTGATTCATTTAGTAGCTGTTTTACAAGAGACTTGAGTGTGAGCAGGAATACATACGTTGAGCTCCATTTTCCAAAGTGTCAGGCACTTTCTTGAGGATGTACCTAAGTTCTTGGTGATTCATGGACAGAATTTCTGTGTTTTATGAGGTTGAGCCAAAGTTCCTTTTTTTTTTTTTTTCAGTCACTGAAGTTAACAGAAGCCCTCATGGATGGATATTGCAGCATAAATAAACTTCAGCAGAAGAAACAAGATGGTTGCAAAGGAAGAAGAAAGTAAATTCTTACTGCATCAATAAGAGAGGAAGGATTCATTGCCTTTGAGAATTTGAAGGAAGAGGATAATAATTAATTCCCTTTTGTCACTGCCTCCAAAGCTCCATTCTGCCTCATTTTTCTGCAAATGTCTAAGGACTCAAGCAGTGGGCAGTTCTTTAATATGCAGAGCTTGCACAGAGTCCTCTCTACTCAAATATGAAAATGGCTTAGCAAATATCTAGTTTCCATAAGGCCAGCTTATGATGTATACTTGAGTAAAGAATTTTTTCCTTAAAAAAAAAGTCCTTGTTTTAATGGGCAATTTCCCTTGAAAATGGTAAACTGCAAATTAAATGGCAAAAAGCAATTAATTATTGAAATTGTAATATCCTTGTAAAGGTTAAGAGGTAATATAAATGAAGTTCCTGTGAGCACATTAATGGAATTACTATCTTCCCCCTTATAAGTGGTAACTAACGACCTTGCTAATTAGCTTTTTCATCAGGAAAAGGAATATTGAAATATGTAGTTATATTGCAAAAGCACAATCTATGAGTAGGTTATTTTGTTACAATATAATATCGAGAGAACACTCTCGGTGCTGAACCTTCCCAGAGAGGGTTAAGAGATCTTCCCAGAGCATGTATGGGACATGAGTGAAGCCCCCATAAAACAAGAGGAGATGATTAGTGTGACCTGCTATGGCAATTAGACATGCCCAAGTCTATGGGCCCTGACGATACACCCCAGAGTAGTGAGGGAACTCCTGAAAAGAACTTGCCAAACCACTCTCAGTCACTCAGCAGTCCTGGATAACTATAGAAGTTCCAGCTGACTGAAAATTAGCAAGTGTTACACCCATCTACAAGGAGGGTTGGAAGGATGATCTGGGGAACTGCAAGCCTGTCAGCCTGACCTCGGCACCAGGCAAGGTTATGGAAGAGATATCCTGAGTGCCATTGCATGGCCCATGCAGGACAACCAGGGGATCAAGCCCAGCCTACGTGGATTTACAAAAGGCACGTCCTGCTTGACCAGACAGGTCTCCTGTATCTATACCTATATATGTATTATAGAGATATGTATATAATCCATCTATCTGTATTATAAATACACATATATCTAGTAAATGCACACCCATGTATGAATGCTATATACATACTGGATTTACTAAGGACGAGCCTTTTGGAGATTTGTAGAAAAAGAGACTTGGTTCTTCCCCCACTGAGAACATGTTTTGGACATTGATACACCTGGAAGTGAGTTCTGGTTGGGTTTCAGCTGACAAGAGCTGGCATTACAATTCTTCTGTGGATGAATCTCTGTGATATTTCAGAAGTTCCAGCTTCGTGGAGCCCCTGAGTTCTGTACAGCCCTCAGGATGCAAAGGGGAGGGGAGGAAATGAGCTTCCACTTGGAAAATGAATTGGCCATTGTCCCCAACTAGAGGATTTTCAGCTTTCCTTTCTAAAAACCCCAGAAATCATTAGCCATATCCTTGGGAATGTGATCTAATAGGGTGACCTAGATGCAAGTGATTGCTGGAACTCACGGGGAGAGGCAGCTCTGCTCCAGTTCTGTGGAAAAAGGCTGGGGGAGGAATAGGACGTTGCCTTGAGCCCCCTTCTCAGATACACCCAGTTTAACCAAACCGCTAGAAGTCACCTTTGGGTTCTGCAAAGGCACTTTAGAAGCCTCAGGACAGTGGCCCAGGGCGGTTACACGTCCCAGAGGTTTTATGGAGAACAGAAGCACGCTCTGCTCTCGGCCCCCGCTTTTCACACACACGCCCTTCCTCCTCTGCAGCCGCATCAAACGCTCCGGAGGGGCCAGGGCAGAACCCGCGCCAGCCCCGCGGGTCCGGGAGGTGTGAGGCCCCCCTGCCCCGGGCTCGCCCGTCGCGGCCGCCCCCAGCCCTGCTCCGGCCCCGCCGCCCACCGAGTGTCACTGTCGAGCAGCGCAGCGCCCGCGCCCGCCGCCCCGGGCACCCATCGCCGGGGCACCGGCGCGCTCCGGGCCCTGGGCGGAAACTGGGACCTCCTGCTGAAAGCTGATCCCAGACTGAGGCTTTTCACTTTAAAGTGAAAAGAAACATCTTCTTTCTGTTGCACATGTCGTTAAACAAACCCGTGTCTGCAAACGCGCCCGCCGCTTAGTGCGAGAAAGCACCGCGGCAAGACCTGCTCTCAGTACGTTCCCCTCATCCTTCTTTACCAGCATGTGGGGAAGATAGACAGGTGTCTCACTCATAAGTAAGATGACACTATTAAATTATTTGTATTGGGTCTACATGCACAGAAAGCAGGCTGCCAGTAGATGAGCATTTCTTACTGGGAAATCACTCGTTCATCATCCAGATGTTCCTTGTTTTAAAAAGTCCAATTAAGAATAATAGAAATTTAGGATCGAAACCAGCCATGTTTTTCATGAGTTTGTGCAGGGCTAAGACAATTCTCTGGTAAAGGAGGACGAGTCTGGGACCTGTAATCTCAGAGCTCAGTCACTTTGGCCGTGTTTGCAAGGGCAGAACAAGCATTCCTCCCTTCATCCCAGGGGCTGGTGCAGAATAAACCTCCTTGGCCTCTCCCACAGCCACCAGGCTTGTCAACAACAGGACACAAAAGAGAAAAATCAATAGCTGTAGCTACTATTTTAGAGCCTTGCAAAATGTAGAGCACCTGGTGGCTTTTATATAATAGATGATAAGTAATAACTTCATAAAGATGAAACAACATACGGAGGGTTTATGGCAAATAATAAAGATTGTTTTCCTCTTCTGTTTTGCATTGACGTATTATTTTTATGTGCACCCAGAGATTAAAAGACTGATGTTAGCAACAACAGCATTGTGTAAGACAACTGTCTTTGTCAGAAAGACAGAAATATGGCAAGTTTTGTTATAAATTGTTCATAAGAGAATTCTATGAGAATTAGAATAGAACCACCAGAAAAATAAGTGTTGATGATAGGAGAGTATTAAAATAGAAGTGGAGAGAGGATCTTTTGGTCAGAGCTAAGTTTTTAGGCCAAAATTCAGGTCTGGATGGGACAGCTCAAAACCCCAGGTGTCTAGTTCCACCCACAGTAGAAAATACACAATTTGTTTGACTTGGAAGGACACCATACAGATGGACAGGATCTGGTCACTTGAATTTGTTTTCTTACCTTCCTCTGAGAAATTTTCAGGTGTTTGAGTTGAGGTTCTCTTTTCCTGCCTGTCTAGTTGATTTTCTTTCCCTAGCTGCTGCAAGATTGGACATAATTTCAGGCAAATATACTAATCATCAGGTTATTTCTCTAACAGTACTTGTCTGTTTGGTTTTCAGTGACTATATTTGAATAATTGGGTTGACTTTCTGTTGCTCCTAGTGCATAGCCTCAAGTCTATTTTTGTACCTATACCTTCTTTTTTGATTTAAAATCAAGTACAGACATGACCTGAAGATCCAGTTTTGTGAGATGCTCGGAACCATGTTGGCGTGATCACTTTTCTGCAGACCACTCAACTGAAAACAGATGGTGACCTGAAAGATAAAACTCTTTTGGTTCATTTTCTGGTCAAAGACTGAAGAATGAGATGGAGGTTTGGTAACTTCTTCATTTTCCTTTGGGTTCAGGAAGATACATATTCCCCTATGGCATTTTATGTTGTCTTACAAGTCATACTGTAGTGAAAGAGTCTGTGGTCGAGCCTGTGATGTGTGTATTAGCCCGGATTGATTTAGGTACAGTGACAGGATTTTCTGTCTTTATTCTGCTGTGCTGATTAGCTCCATCAAGTCTGTAGTGCCCCAGCTGTAACAGCAGCTTAGTCAATGGATTGAGGAGAAGCAAAATGGTAAAATCTATAAGCATTTTTCCATCTCCCTGCTAGGGTAGTTTTCTGACAATGTATTCATGGGTGTTTGATTCAGTCTGACTTCAGTGCTTGCAGCAGAGAGTAATCCAGGCTCAGGTTCCCTCAACCAACTAGGAAGATTTTTCACAAGTGGATTCTTTTAAAATTCAAAACACCAGGACCAATTTTAAACCCAGCTGCTATTTCAGTATAGACAAGACCCTGGGCACCATGTGTTTTGTTATTGCTATATTCTGAGGAAGTATCTGCTTTTGTGGTTGGAAGAAAGACTGTGAATCCTAAAGCACAATGTAATAGCTCCCCTTTTCTTTTGAACAGGTTAGACTGGGATAGAAATATTTCAGCTAACTTTCAAGTAAAATACTTCCATGCACAATGATCCTAAAAGGTGAATCAAATGTTGATATAGTTGAAGCATGATGAGTTTTAAACATTAAGAGAAAATGGAATGAGAATTTGGATGTTACCTTATATACACAATGTGTTTAATTTGTTCCTAATCAAAACAAAACTCCCTGGACAGAAAATGAATTGTGAAATAAAGATTATTTCCCTGCAAGCGACTAAGCCATGCAGCCAGCTTGTGGGGGCATTCAGAGACAGTTGGCAAAATGAGATGCTTCAGGAGAGATGCAAAATTCAATGTACAGTTTCCATGAGGGAAAGCAGAATGGCAGCAGCTCAGGGAGTGAATGTACAGGCCATATAAGGCAAATAAATGAACTGCTGTAGAGATGCCATTAGCAAAGCAAACACTGACTTGGGGACCTTGGCATATACCATGGAAGAGATAAATTGCATGAATAAATTCATGCTTGTTTGCTTCTCCCTAGGCTTCCAATGCCAATTTTAACTGAGAAACAGTTTCCATGTGTGAAACAGAAGTTTTTCCACAGTCATTTTAATGCCAGGCAATTTCTACCCATGTCTGATCCCAACACATGCCTAATTTAGACATATTTATCACAGTTTCATTATAACTCAGGCCTTTGGCTAAGAAAAGAATGACAGACCTCAGTCTTTAAACAATTAAACAACCATTTAATAACAGTACTCAATTCTTCTCTTTCTTTACACCAAGAGCAGAGTTCCATTGACACAGTATTAGCTTAGTATCCCTGTCATTTCAGACATTGGTAAAATGAATAGCAGGGGTTAAAACCCACACTAAGCCAAGTGAAGGCATGTGAGCGGTAAACAGGGAGTGTTGACGCTCTCCAAAAAGTGCATAGCTCCTTGCAGAAGTGGAGACCTGAGAGCTCATGCATGCTTGGGGATGGAGGCACAACACCAGGCAGAAAGGTGATTTGAGGCAAGGATGCTGGAATGGTATGCTGTGGAGCAGGCTCCAGCTCTCAGCTTTGGGAAAGTCATACCAGCTCCCTTTCTGTCAGACACCCCGTGGGCACATCCACTTTCATGTTTTGGTGTGGATCAAGGGTGTGCTTTTGAAGTGAATCTCCAGATCATCCTCACTTACCACGTTTTATTTTATCCAGCAGAGGTGAGTACACAGAGTGGATTCAGACAGCCATATAGCAAAAGACAGGTGCCAGGAGTGTATCAGATGCGTTCTGAGTTCTCATGGGGCCCTCAGTTCAAAGACCCAGCCTGGAGTAAAACTGAAGAAAAAACTATTGAAAAGTGTGAACATCACTTAGGCCCTCAACACCATTGAGATCCAACAACACATTGATCCACATTACTTGCTAATATAGATGTATACTAGGTGGATGTAGCCTAGGGGTAGTCAGCTGTTGGTATGGCTGCTTTGGGGTTATTCCTTCATTGTCTTCCTTGTGGAGTATTTTATTGCATATATTCTAGCATTCAGCCTACATTTAACCCACTTCTTTGAATTTTTGAAGCACGTTTCCTTAAATACACTTGAAATGTTAGGGTGGAAAACTTGATCGTGGTAGATACTTTCCAATCCATTTCTTTTCCCTTGAGAAAGTATGCATTTTCAGTAATATTCTGATTTTAAGACTTTGCATTACAGGGAAAAAATGGTAGTCTAATTTTAAAAATACAATAAAGCAGCTTTGTAATTCAATTCTGAAAATAGCTGCTGTTACTATTAAATGGTGCAAATGCAGACTGAGTGCAATAAACCTCACTTCCATTTAGCATTAATAATATTAATGAATGGTGTTTAAATTACATGCCAGGACTGTAAAAGAAACATTTGCATGTCTGGTGCTGACACAATTTAAACCTGTCATAAAATAGTCTTGTATCTGATAAATATATTCACGTTTCTGGGCGTAGAGGAAAAACCAGAATGGGAAATGTCTTTTTCTCCCAGAGGCTCTCCGTGCAGAAGGCAACCCCTCCTCAAAACTTTCCCACTTAAGACACTCTGGGAAAGGGCTGAAGCTCCTGTCTCTCCGCTTGACCTAACCCATCCGGGAGGAGCCGCTTGGTACTGTGATCACATTTACTCTCGCTGTAGACCAACTCGGGAACTGTTGCGATCAAAATGCTGGATCAGCAGCTCGCATGCAGAGACAGACACAGTTCTTATCGCACGCACACCATCAGGAGATTAGCCCATATTTTCCCATGTAAGGACTGCAGCCTTCCCCCTTTCCTTCAAATACTACTTCTTCGCTGTCTTTCCCCCGCCTGTCCTCTCCTGCTCTTTCCTCCTCTCCGTCCCCGGCTTCACCGCCCCTTGCACACCGCACTGAGCNAGCCCTTCGCTCCCCGGCACCGAGCCTGCCCCCATCCTGGCACTCCTAGACCCTTCGCCGCTCCTGCTTCTTCCAGACACCGGCTCTCTCGCACTCTATCCGCGGCTGAATCTCCTGCCCCTCACACACCCCCTGCACCCCCTTCCCTTTTCGAACCCCTGCCCTCCATCTCTCCCGGTACGTTGCATCCCCTTCATGACTCTGGATCCTCCAGCCTTCAGAACGTCCTTTCCCTACCCTGCACGGCCACATCCCCTGCATCCCCGGCCCCTCTTTCCCTACTGCGTTCCCTTTCCCCGCTCTGACACC
>VXBC01013193.1:648212-770724 GCA_013399945.1 Ploceus nigricollis
TCCTCGCCCGGGCCCCCGTATTTCACTGCCACTCCGCACCGCTCTCCCTTCCCGGCCCCGCAGTTTCCCGGCTCTCCGTCCTCTTGGGTACTGGGATTCCCCACACTCCCTGCCTTTCCAGCCCGTCCCCGGCCGCATTCTCCTTTCCCTCCTATTCTGCTCCTCTTGGACCCCCTGTCCCCGAAACCCCTTCTCCTCCCGCGTCTCCTGCCCCTCTCGGATCCCCTGCCCCTCCCGTCCCCGGCACCCAAGCCCGCCCCGCCCGGCACCCTCCTGCTGGCTCCGCGGGCACTGCGCCCGCTCGCCGGCAGCTTTTCCCTGGCATCTCCCCGGCGAGTTTTGGTTCCCGGCCGCCGCCTTCCCTAGGGGGAAGCCGTATCTCTCCGCCGCCCCCTCCTACCCCTGGAGGGCGGGGAGCGGGGTTTCGGGGCCGGAGGGGTGAGCCCGCCTCCCGGTAGAGCGCCCAGGCTGTTGAGCTGGCAGGCTCCAGGGAGCCTAAGCTGCTGCTCCGCTGGAGCCGCAGGATTTGCAGGGTCCTACCCTGGGACACTCCATGTTGTCCCCTATTTCCAGCTGTACCTCCTCCTGCAATTCAGGGAATGATCTCCCTAAGTGCTGTGACCCATTTTGGCTTAGACTTTTGGTGTCACGCCAAGACACAGATAGATCCTTCTCTAGATGATGCTTCTGAAGAAATGGTGCCCCCCCATGCCTCTCTGGCAAGTTTTTATCCCCAGGGGTTTGGCAGTTTGCAGGTTGAAATACATTTCTGTGGATAGGCTACGAGTAGATAGGTGTACTCTTCTTCAGTAGCAGTATAGGCCTTTTTACAGAAGAGACTTCCTTTTCTTAGTGTTTTAAAAGTAAACAAAACTTTTGTGTAGTGCACATGGCTAATTTCACTTACAGACTTTCTCTACATTCCCTCCTTGTGCTGAAGTAGTATTCATTTTATTGCCTTTTCATGAATTGGATTCACTGATTGGCGTCTAATCATGCTTAGAAGAAAAAGCCCCTGTAAATAACTATCAGAATTAATTTGGCAGCAACAGTGAGAAATGATCATAAATTTACAAATGCAGTTAGAATAATGATCCAACATGAATTTAACGAGAAATACACCCCCAGCCTCTGGGAACAGCATGTAGGTTTCTGTGACAGTCAAATGCACTTGGGCACACTGATACTGGGCTGAGAGGCTGGGAGTTGTGTGAGAAGGATACAAAGGGGTTATGGCTCCTGGGTTTGAACTGGGAAGAGGCAAAGAAGAGCTGGGCTGTATGCAAGCAGGAATATTAAGAGAGACCTCTGTGTTTTAATTGTGTGCTCCTTGAGGTTGTGTAGGGGTGAATCCAAAAGATGTGTCAATATCTTCACTTACCAGAAGCCCACCTGGAGTGGCACTATAGGACATCAAGTGATAAAAGGCTCCTTTTACACAGGGATGCCAAACAACTTGGAGTGCTGGAAAATATGTCATTTCATATCACTTCTTTTGGGGGTGTGTTAGTAAGTTTTACCTGTGTCACAAGAGTCTGATCTTGAAATGCCTTAGTCGCTGTGTGTGGTTCTGCGCTGAAGCTGCAGGATCATCTATAAAGTGAAGTACATTCTCCAGGCATTGCAGAAGGAAGGTCTAGCTAACTAAGGATAAGCGAGACCTTATCTGTTTTGTCTATTGGTACTTACAGTGGATAAAAGTGAGGCAAGTACACAGGGGACCCCTGAAGGTGGCTGCAGAGCATTCCTGGATGTGCACAGCCTGTTCCAGCTGGGCTGCTGGCCACCACCATCACACTGACCACAGAAGCTGGTGTCGCTGAGAGCAATTGTAGGGCCTCCTTGCAGGGGTGGGACTGAAAAGTGACATGTCTTATTCAGAAGTCTTCTAGGAAGGAAAAACACTCTGGCAGACAAATATTTTTTTCTAATGTCAGTGTTACTGAACTTGTGTTTTTCTCCTTTTTTGTGTTTTGTTATTTAATTAGGGACCTTTGACTTCATGATGGGAGGAAATATCCCCCCGGCTCTTAGGATCCGAGCTTTTCCCAGTGTGAGGATTTGTCAAGGCTGAGAGATTCCGGATTATCCATAAAGCTCCTCTAAAATACACAGTTACTTTTGTGTCTTCCCCTTGTGAGGGGTCTTGGAGCAGATACAAAGATGGCTTCCAGCCTCACCTGTGCCGGCATCGTCTGGGCGTTCCTCTCCTTCCTCTGTGCTGCCACCTCCTGTGTTGGCTTCTTCATGCCCTACTGGCTCTTGGGGTCTCAGCTGGAGAAGTCTGTTTCCTTTGGCACTTTCCGGAGGTGTTCCTACCCGGTGCGGGATGAGAGCCGCCAGATGACCGTGATGGTGGAGCAGTGTGGCCGCTATGCCTCCTTCCAGGCCATCCCGAGTGCCGAGTGGAGGATCTGCACGGTGGTGACGGGCCTGGGCTGCGGGCTGCTTCTCTTGGTGGCCCTGACAGCGCTCATGGGCTGCTGTGTGTCCGAGCTCATCTCCAGGACTGTGGGCAGGGTGGCAGGAGGAATCCAGTTCCTGGGAGGTAAGTGCTCTTGCAGTGAGGGGATGGGAATGTCCAGGCTGTCTGTTTCCTTGTGTGGAGACTGTTCTGGTGCTTTGGGGAGAGGAGGGGGTGATTCAAACTTTCTCCTAGCAAGGGAGACCACTTGGCTCCCTCAACGACTGAGCTGCTTGTGTGGCTACCTGAATGTGGCCCAAAGACACAGTGGTCTGTGCTCTCTTGTGCTCAAGTCCCTGTCTGGTCATTATGTGACCTTTGAGAGCTGCGTGGCAAGTCAACTTCTGTGGGCCAGCATCTTCTCAGCAGTTTTGTGGGTTGTAGTTTCCAGCACAGCATGGCTGAGTTGGAGGTACCTGGAGAAGCATGTGGGCTACAGATCCACATGAAGCATTGTGGTTTGGCAGAGGAGAGGCTGTGTTGTGTGGGAACAACCTCTCTTTCTCCTTCTTTTCCCTATTACTGGCAGAGCTCACTCCAACTCTGCTCTCTGCAGCTGCATGGATCTGGCAACAAGCTTTTAGCCCAGGTTTGAAATGTGGATTGTTTATCCCTGGTGGAGGTGGCCCACCATCTCCTGGGAGGAGCCCTGCTGGGCTGGCTGACCCATGCCGCCTGCTGATGGTGCCACAGGTTTGTTGGCTCCATGGGCTAGACAGTGTGTGGGAGAATTACCTCAGCTCCTTTTTCGAACTTGTAATTGTATGGCGTCTTTGTAACTGTAAGAGTATTTGAAGGTATGAAACAATAAATAGGATCCACAAGCATGCTTTTTACAGGGCACTTTTCCCAGTAAATCATCACCCTCTTGTCATCAGTGACACACGGATCAGTGGCACTCACTTTTGCCTGATGCAAGCGCTCCACCACACACACGCACTTGCCCCCATAAGGTAACATGTTTCTCTGAGCTTTGGGTGCTGAGGCAGTGCAGGTGCCAGCTTTTTGGGTGCCCTGCAGCATCTGGTCCCAGCCAGGCTCCCTGGCTCATGCCCCAAAAGACACTCTAGTGGAACCCTCGTTTCTCTCCTATTGAAACAAGCGCTTGCCCTGCAAGGGCAGTCTGGTTACATGCCGTGACTGCAGCTTATAAGGAAGCACAAGACAAAAACTCCACTAACTGTCCAGCTTGGTGAGGACAGCTGAGGCTGGGAAAGGGCCCTGTGCCAAGCCTTCAGCCCGACGATACCAGTGTAACTCCCTCCTGGCCACAGGGAGTCCTGTCTCCAACTTTTTGAGTACTTTCTGCACTTTAGAGCAAGCTGACCCTATCACTTCACCCTTCCCTCAGCTTTGTGAGCCACAGGCATTCCTGTGTTTAATCTGTCTGACAATTTGAAAGTGCAGCAGCTGCTGGAGAGTTAACTCTGCTGAGAGCTGCGGTTTCTTGAACCTGCTCCATTATACAGTTCCAGCCAGGCAGTTGGGGGTGGAGGAGATTCTCAATTTGGTGACAATCTGCAAGCCCTCTTTGTCTGACTATTTTCACTTAGAGCCGTCACACGCTTTAACCACCCCCTCTTTCCGACTGTTGTCTCGGCTCATCTGGTTTTAATTTGCATTTGGCCCCTTTCTCGTGACCGTGTGCCTGTGGAGCAGGGATGGCAGGGGAGCTTACAGCTGTTTGCTTACAGCCACCCCAGCAAATACGGCAGCTCCAGCAGTGGGCACGTGGCCAGGGGATGCAGGAGGAACCCTGTTCCCCATGACGCTGGTGTGGGCTGAAGTCACGCTCCCTTCTCTGAGGCAGGATGCTGGCTCCTGGAGAAGGAGGTGAGAGGTTCCTTCAGAGCACACCATGGCAACCCCTGAAGCTTGTCCAAGCTGACCAGGCAGCATCCCATCCTACCCGGAAGGGCATGAGCAGCTAGCGCTTGTTCTCAGTAGGTGGCAGTTCAAAGAAACGTGAACCTGTGATATGAAATGAAAATTGCCAACAACTTCACTTACAGTTAGAAATTACTTATGCAGCATGTCTAATTTTCCCCTCTACTGGCTTTTATGGCTGTCTCGCATTTCATTCAGCACTGCTGGAAGTGTGTAAGAAAAGACCAAAGTGAGGACTCTCATTTCTTAACCTGCTTAAAACCTAACTGTGGGGGCACAAGGGAGAGGCCAGGTGGTGAAGGTCAGTAATTTGGATAAACTGAAGGGACATATTAGGGCAAAGAGGAGTTTCTTACATCCCTCATCAGATCCTTAGCTGCTATAAATCAGTGTAGGTTAATTGTTTAAATGACATTACTTCATTTACTCAGATGCCTAACTTAGGCCTATAATTATTATCTTGTTTTATGTCAAGATAGCCGTGAGCTGTACACCTTGTTTACAAACAGGGAATGCCAGCTCTTTGTTCCCTGTAATGAAGTTGTAGGTGTAGCTGTATACCATGATGTGGGCTTTGAATGTGGCTTAGTGGCAGCGCAGTCATTGTCATTTTAGTTGGTCTCCACTTAGAGATCTAATCAAATAAAACCCTTTTAAATGTTTTTTTTTTAATTGTGAAGAACAACTTCCTCCTAGCTTTATATATGGAAAAGCCTAGGAAAATATGCAGCCACTGAGTGATGCTATTAATTCATCCTCTGTGTTAGCTAAATGGTTTCACTTTCTTTTTGTCTGAGGCCTCTGCACCCATACCCTGCTGGGGTTCTTGCTCCGGTGGCAGAGGATGAGTGTTGGAATGAACCATATTTCTCTTGAAGTTAGAAGCCAGCATAAAGACAGATTCAGTGTAGCTAGTTTATGGCTTTACTTGTGCTCCTTTTGTTTAGGATCCAAGTAAGTTTCTCAACATGATTTAAAAATGTGGACTCGAGGAGGAAGTAAGCCAACGAATAATGGATTATTATGGGAGGCCCAAGAGCAGAGGATGTGTACATGCCACTGAAGCTGTGGTGAGCCAGAGCTAAAACTTAGTCCAACACTAGAAGCATTTTTACTGCTATGAAGATGTGGCAGAGAGGTTTGCTTACCAGAGGTTGTAAGCAAACAGCCTGATCCTGTTCTTCTAGCACTGTGAAGGGGGAATAACTCCAAATAGGTCAGTGGAATAACACCTGTAAAAAAGTAGTGTGGCTTCTGCTGGCTAAATGGTGCCAAGGTTTTATAGCTGGGATTTCCCCAAGCTGGATGTGGCAGCTCTAGGGAGTGAATTATTCATGAGTGCTTTTACCATAAATCTGCTCTTCTGATAAAAATTGAGTGGCAGAACCTGCAAGAAATTGCAGATCTAAGCAGAGTCAGAAGGGCTCTTTGGATATTGCTTGTTCCTATGTACTTAGTCTGTATTTGCTATTTCAGATGATCCTGGCTACAGAGTATACCTGTATTTTAAGGTGACTCTGGTTTGAAACATGTTGATTTTCTGTTCCTACTAGAAAGATTGCATCGTAGACTTTTCCTCCCATTTGTAATTGTGGGAGCCTCTTTCTTTCCCATACATGATCACGTGGCAGCTCTGCAGCCATTACAGCAATTGCTTGCATGAAAAACGACACTTTTAGCATTTTCTAAGGCAATTTGGTGGTGGGTGACAAGAAGTGTCCAACTCCCCAAAGCCAGCCTTTTCTGCAGTGGACGTCAGTGGTCTGCAGTCCACAGCTGGTAAACTGCTGCTGTGGTTTCTCAGACCATGCTTCCTGGACATCTCTCTTGGACTGCTTCAAAGAAATGACAACTGAGGTGGAAGTTATGCTGTCTGTAACCTCTTGAGGGCACAGTCATGTAGATGGATACAGTCCTCACTGATAATATTAAGTGCAGTGTTTCTAGCTGGTTTCCTTTGTGTGTTTGGAAGACTGAGGCATATATAATGTAGGTAGAACAGATTGTGAGGATGTAGCTTTGACCATAACTATTGAGGATATGACAGCAGGGAGTGAAGTTTAACAAATCTATCGCAAATTGGAGTCTGTAATTATTGATCTTCTTTTCATTGTGCCGTGGCAAGTCAATTCCACTTAAATGGAGAAACTAGAAATTTAAAGGTAGGTAGCTCAGATATGACATACTAATTTGGTGAATAGTTTCATTCTCTAAATGCAGAGCTATGATTTTAAGAACATAGCAATATTTTTAAGAACATAATGAACTTAAAGGTTAGCCAGTTTTATGAGAGGCAGTGGATCAAAAGGCACAAGTACTGCAAGGATGGTCAATTTAAAGAGCATTACGCTGGCAAGATGAAGCTTTTCATTAAAGTGGTCAGCACATAGGAATGAAATCTTCACTAGCTCAGAACTCCCTTTACTGGTAGAACAGCTAAACCAAGCTCAGAGTACAGATCTGAGGGAACAAAGCATGGAACAATCTGCTGGCTGAGACACCTCTCTGAACCTGACACTATGACCCTGATTTTGAGTGCCACGTGAGAAGTAAACCTTTTCCATGATTATGGGGTATCCATGTGGCTGTCAGCAACTGGCACATTTACCGTCATCTTTAGTATTCATTGATTGCACTCTAACGAAGCACAAGTTTTACTGCTCCCTTCATTAAATCTACTCTTCCTCTCCGTATTTCTCTGTCTTGTTTCCCTTGTGCCTCATGGAAGTGCTGAAACTTTTGAAACTATGGTTCTTGAAATTGTTGGTTAGAAAATCTGGAGAGCTCTTGGAGCAGGGGATGGTGAAAGGTGTATTTTTCATTTGAGAAAAAGGGGACACAGTTCCTAACAACTTTTGATTTCATCTCAGAAAATAAAATGTGGCATTATGAAAAATGCTCTCAGGAGTACATGAAATTGCTGGAGAATCCTTCTCCAAGGGTTGTGTGACAATAGAGGCCATCATAGTTTCCAGCACCCATAAGGTGCTCAGGGCAAGTGTTTGCTGGGTGTAGAGGGCAGAAAAATATGGACTGATCCCTAAAGATGAGGAGAATATAGAGTGTGGGCCGATGTTTTGGTTCTGTGTTGTCTATGATGAAATCTCAGAGAAAGCCTTTGCAATTTGGGGCTAAAGATTCTAAGGAGACAGGTCCAAACAAAATCTGCAAGTTAAAGGCATATTAATGGCCAAATCTGACTTTGTGGGTGAGATGATACTGAAGTGTAAGGGACAGAGGAGGAAAAAATACTAGGTCTTGGCCTTTTGGGGTCATGTAGAGAAGCTCTCCCTCAAAGGATTTGCTTGGGGAAACAGATAAAACAGTAAGAAGAGGCTCTTGGGAGAGATGGAGTCACTGAAACGAAGTTGTATTTCAAGAAGCGTGGCTGACAGTTAAAGATAGCTCCAGGGTTCCAGTGGAACAAAACAGTCTTGTTTCTGAGGCTGGCTAAGAAAGGAGCTCTAGGGAGAATAGTTCCAGTTGACTATAGGAACTAGAAACTTCTGGGAAAAGTTTTTGTGCAGCTGGAGGAAAAGGCACTGACCAGTAACCATTATTTCATCTGACAGCTCAAGTGAGGCTCTCTGCTTTCTGCCTGGAATACTAAGATCAGCATAATTTGCTGCCTATAGGGAGAAAATGTAACTGAGAAAAGCCTTGTGGGAACAGGGAAGATCTGAGATGATCAAGGAACTTCTATGAAGAAAACAGTGACCCCAGACTCTTTTGTGGTTCTCCCAAGCAATTTCATCCTTTCCCCCATGTGTACATATTCTTACCATCTCTTCCTGCAATTTGTGCCTGAAATAAAACAGACATTAAAAAAAAAAGCAAAAATGGCCTTTTAGTTCTTTCATTCTCTTCAGCCTAAAAATATTTTTTGCAAGGCTAACTTTTGGGGAGAGGCAAGTCAGGGTCATTGCTTCTGTCAAACACCAAGGTCCCTTCTTCACCTGCAAGTTAGCTCTCAGGGCTGTTTTGTCACACCTTCCTCTGGTTGGATGCAAAACTTCAGTGACTTTGCTGTGCTCCTGTAAACACATGATGGGGCAGTCCTCATCCTAGACAAAAACAAGCTGTAGGCTGGGTACTAATCCAGCATATGTGTGCACATATAGACACTGCAGGAGAGGCAAATGAAAGGACAAGAAGCCTCACCAAGGTAACAGAAGAAGAGAAAACAATGAAAGCGACACTCTTAAAAGTTGCTAGTGAGTGATTGTGTGTCATGTCATAGGCTCATTGATTCAGCAATAATAAAGTCAGCAGAGAACACTGTGACTGCTTAGTCTGAGGTCTGCAGTAGCATGGGTCATAGGACAGCCTTCATATAATTTCAGTTTGAACTAGAGTGTATCTCTGAGAAAAAAACTTCTGGTCTCAGTTTAATTAAGGTCAAGAAAAGCCTGATCTCCATAAGTTGTTCCAGTGGTGAATTACTCAGACTGCTTTTCTTCCAGATCATTAATGCAAATGTTAAAAATGTAGCACCAAGAATATATCATTGCGAAATTATGCTTACTCAAGGAATATTTTGTCTTTTTTTTTTCTTTTAAGATCTGACACTTAGGTTGCTTTTAATCCATTTAAGCTGTGCTTTGTTGTGGTTTCTTTACCCGAACAACTTGTATAGAAGCTGCTTTGTAGCTGGTGTGTTTCACACTAGTTCTTTCTCCAGTTTTCTCTAGCAATCCACCAAAGGATTAAATGCAGTGTATAGTTTTGCAGCTTCATCCCTTTTCAGTTAGACTTTGACTTGCTAAATTGAGTCCTCTGACTTCTTGTGCCTATGTTCAATCTTTGCTTCTCAGCACTACAAGCTACCTTCACATACTGTGGCACAGCATAGAGTCAAATTCTTAGACTTAGATTTGGGGTCCAGAATAAGTAAGGCAGGGAAGTATAACTGTTTGGGAAGATGTTCAGGACAAGGGAATTTAGACAGTGAAATTACCTTAAAGATTCTGTAGCATATGTTTTATTGAAGATAAGCCAGCTCTCGCTCTGCTGTGTTCAGATAGGAATTAAAATATAAGACAAATTCAAGATTGAAGCCTGAATGTGATATATGAACCAATGTAATGTATGTCCTCTGTCAGTTTCTAAAGGACATTACTTATATTCCTGCTCTCTTAATTATATAGGGACTTGCATTACTTGAATCTTTCCTGAATGCATGGGCCATCAGGTCTCACAGATAGGGAATCCAACTAGCAGGTACTTACCTGAAAGAGGTGAAGAAAGGTGCAGACTTAGATTCTGCATATTTTCAAGAGATGATACTCTTTTGCATGGTTGCTTTCACCTTGGTCAAAGAAGTTCCCACTGCTGCCTTGCTAAAGGCTGCTGCCCCGACAGATCTGACAGCACAGGTTTTTGTGAGATTTTCCCTAGAGTCCCACTGAAGGAAACCTGGTTAGCAAAGTTTGCAATTTAAGCTAACACTGACCATTTTAACAAAACAGATAAGCAAGGAAGGATCAGTAATAAACACTACTGGTCCTAAGATGCAGAATCAGTCGCTCTGAGGAGGCCATCCCTGCCAGCAAGGTCACAAGCAGTACAGAGCAGGCAAGGGGTTGTAATGCTGCTGAAACAGAGGAGATGTAACTTGAAGAAGACAGATGTGGAGAGTAGCCTTCATACTTAGCTGTCTTAGTTTTTTAATTCTGTTCTCAACCACTTCATGTAACTCTTCTGGTGTTTCAAAATCTTCTTAAAAAAAGCATCAGGGCTCTTACAGGCTGCAAATTTTTGTGTGTCCTTTGAAGTCAGTGACACTTAGTACAAATTACATCACTATTTCTATTCTAGGATTATTAGATTTGACATTAGTCTAAAACAGGTGTGGTTCTCATGATGACTTTCTTCTTTAAGAGCTACCCCAGTGAATTAACTTGTTTATACTGAATTGTTTTGAATACATACTCATTTTTGTTTTTTTAAAAATTATATTTAATCCTAATATAAAATTTGACTGAATACAGAGGAAGAAAAAGCCCCATGCAGAGTTTCAGCCTGGAGCAAATTCTGCAAGCAAGATTTTAGGTACTTTGGAAGCACATTTAAAATGGAAATTCTGATGTATTAAAAAAAAAATGTTGCTAAAATACTGGGAAGAATCTCTTTACTTCTTGTGTTGTCCTATTAATGTTGAATATGAAAGTGATGTTTTGAATATTGCTTCAGCTGTGTTGTGTTTAAGCAGAATTTTGCATTAAGAACAGAATTTTTTGATCTAAAGAAGTCCCGGAGTGCTGTTTTTATATATCTGGAGAATGAAGTTCAGTCTTCCTGCTTTTTTATCCCTTTTTTTATTAGAAAGAAACAATAGTGCTCAGCACTTCTGTGACACTTTTCATTTCAAAAGGTTTTGCTTGCAGAACCTAATGATACTTCAGAAAATATGAGGCAGGGGACCAAATAATCTATTTTGCTGGTGCGGAGTCAGAGTAAAATCAGAGGTACCTCATTTCAGATCCTTTACATTGGTGTTGATTAAAGAACAGTTTGGGTTGGAGTTAGCAATTTTGTTTTTGCACTGAAAGATCTGGCTTGTTTTGCTTCCTGTGATATTTCAATGGATATTTGAATATTGCTGGGAACTGCATTTAGGCATCAAAATGTTTCAATATTTTCCAGTGCGAGTGAAGTCATATGCCCTATAGACAGGACAGAATTGTTCCCGATGGTGTATTTTCCAGGATTTTGTCCAGTCTGGTGTTAAATGTCTATGTAGTTTGTATTTTTTGCTCATTTCTCATAGGAAACTCAGTTTACTATGCATTTTTTTTTACAGTATTCAACCTATATTTTCTTTTCCTTGCTCATATCCTTTTATTTCTCCAATACATATTTTTGCCTTCTAAGGACTCCAACTTTGGCTTCACAAAGTAAAATAAGGCAGTTTTCAAACTGCATCATTTCAAGGAAGTGAGTAGTAGAACTTGAGAGCAGCCAACGTATTGATTCCATGCAGCGAGCAATTAGGAAGGAGTGTGGTGTAATTAATAAACACAGGATGTATTTGTATAACCAAAACTCCAACCACAGCTGCTTAGCTTGTGGTGACCATCATGTTGGCTGGCTTCCTGCTCAAGGATTTCCTTTGGCTCTGTAGAACACCTTTGTTGACTTCAGTGATGTTAAGCTTTTTATGCTGCACAAGTGTAAGGTCCTAAGTGACGTTCAGATCATATGAAGAGGGCCTTAAGTCACAGAGAACCAGGAAAGGATCCTCTCCTTGTTTTTGGGATGACTCTGCCACCACAAGACATCACAGGTCAGAGGGGCAATATTGCATTTGACAGATCCCTTCTAGAAGTTGTCCTGTATCTTCTCAGGCATGAAAAATTGGGCATGGTCACTGCACCCAGACAATGCTGGTGATAAGGCTGATTCACTAGGCTTGATTAGATCTCCTTTTTTGTTTGTTCCACTGTCAGTCCCCTGATGTCACAGGTACATCTCAGAACAGAGACAGACTTTTTTTCCCCTCCAGACTGGCTTTTCCTTAGAGCCTGGCCTGTTGAAATCAACAGCAGTATTCTGCAATGGAACCCAGGGAAAGAGAGGATCTGGAGCTCAGTGCCGTTGCTAGTTGTTGTGACTAGAGGGATTTGGAGGAGGTTGCTGCTGTGTAGCAGTGCAGAGACCTTCTTGGGATACCAGATTCTACCTAATTCCCCAGGTATAGAATATTAATTGCATCAGGACTAATATCTTAGCACAAAACTCTTTCTTGAGAGGATTGCTGTACCCTGAGCTGAGTCTACATTTTCTTGCATAAGCCTTATAAGCCCCAATCTTTCATGAGGACTGACCACTTTGAATTGATTTGCAGGTACAGTTCTTTACTAGGAGAACAGACTTTTATGTAAGCTTGGCAGTAGTTTGTAGGAATATGAAGAAAAATTATAATGAATGAAAACCTAAACAATAACTTATTAGAAATCATTGTTATTTTATCTTGTAGCAGAATCCAAAGAGCTTCAGGAGAATTAAGCAGAAAATACACAATTCTGATAAACATAGTGTAGTTTCTACAGTAATGTAAAGATTTGACCCTTTGTTTTGCAAGCTGACAGTTCAGTTGTCTTGCATTGTTTCCCAATGAAGATGTCTTTGTAATATAAATTTGTATTGTTAATTTGAGAAGAACAGTTTTCTAATAAATGCAAAGTGAGAAAGTATTGAGATAAAGCCATGAATGGTCAATCTGGAATAACAGAAGCTGCTTCTGAAATACAGCACCCTATGAAACCTGCTAACATAGTGATGTATAAGAAATGGCCTTACAGCTTCTGAGGAACACACTGCCTGACTTTTTCACAAGTCCAGGTTTTTGTCCAAGTCTGCAGCCAAATGAAAGCCTATTTATGAATACCTTTTTTTTTAAATTGAGAACGAACTTGATATTCAGAGCATCAAAAGTCATTCAGGTCAGACACAATACAGCTGAATGCCAGTCACTGGGAATGGTTACTAGGATGTACTAAAAAGTGCTTTGTGTTGGGCAATTTATAGAAACCAGGGTAGAGTGATGGTGAGGGACCTTTGTGAGTATATCTGTGAGAGAAAATTTATTTGTTTCAAAATTTGCTCTGACTCGGCCCAGGTGCTGCTACGTGACTACGAGCTTTGAATGTCATTTGGAGATTAATACAATCTGTCTGGCAAATTTGTACAAACATTCCCAGGTGTACCATGTTGCTTCTGTTATGGTTGTTGTTATAATATATGAAACTGTTGAAATCCATTGTGATAGGGGAAAAGGCAGAGGCAGTTGCTGCTCCAAAGAAGTCCTCACTGAAACAAAGTCAAATGACGAAATTGAGGTAGATTTGGGTTAATTTGATTTTTAATATGATAAAACATTTCTTGTGTGCTTTGTAGAGGAGTAAGTAAAGGGAGACCTCTAAATGTTGGCTTTGTAACAAATGACAAATGTATTACTTTCAGGGGGTAAAGTTCAGATGACCTTTATTCCCTTAAAAGCTCTTTTACTTCAACTGCATCCTCAGAAAGGTATGAGCAGAGGAGGGAGCAGTCAGAGGCAGGGTAGGGTAGGGAAGCAGGGGAAGTGGGAACAGAGAGGGCTGTGAGAGGAGAGGAGCTTCACCTCCTCCTAAAATTCCATTTGCCCTACGTGCAGGCAGATGGATTCTTCGGTACTGCTGACTTGCAGAGGGTATTTCAGATGTGGCATGGGCTATGCACAAGAAAATCGGAAACTTAAGGCTTCTGTGTTATAGTGTGCTTTAGATTTCAAGGAATTCTGTTAGTTTTCAAGTTCTTTTTCTGGCACAGCAGTGAAAACATGACGAATGGCACTAAATACTGGCATAAAACTCTTTATAGCCAAGACAAGCCCTGAAACTATTACAGGCACATTCTGCGAAATCGAGAGGTCATGATAAAAGTCAAGGCATTTTTATGAGAAATCCTTTTATAAGAAACACAATGGCTGGCTTTGGAGAGCTTTGTTCAGTACTGGAAATCTCTCTTGCTAGAAACTTTATCTCCAGAAAGTATTACAGCTTTACCAGCAGACCACTAAAAAGAGAATCTGGCCATCTGGGCCAGGCAAATTCAAGCAGGTTGCAATGTTAAAATTCATCAGTGAGGTAAAGGTGCAGACTCTGTGTTGTCCAGAGCTAAGATTACTGATAACCCCCTGAACAACTGAAGTAATGAGTGTACTGAAGCTGTTTCCAACAAAGATGGGCTGCACAGCTTTTTTGTCCCATGTCCTTAACCAGAGTTTGAGGGATTACTCTCACAGTGAATGCAAGCAGTTCTGTTTGGGAGATCAGGCTTTTCTTAGCACAATTTCAAAATAATGCTCTTATAATAATTAAGGAGTAAAATGTTTCCTTAACAGGCTGCAGTGGAGTGATGCTCTGGCAACTGTTCTCTGTGTGAGCACCTTTGAACAGAGTCCTTCTCCATGCTGGCATCATCTTCTATTTCCTATTCCCCTCTATTGCCTTCAATTCATTGCGCAGGCTATGGAAGGGGACACCACGACTGAAGATAGTTTATGCTGAGCCATTAACAACTCTGATTAGCTTGTTCCTCTTTTCCATAACAATTTGCAATAAAAACTGTCAGGAAAGAACTGTGCAAGGGCTGGGACAAGCCGTACACTGGAGATGGCAAATTCCATTTCATGCCACTAAGCCAGAGATCCGGTGCTAAGAACACAGGAAGCTGGGAAGATAAATACTGTAACTTTTCATCTCATGCATAAGAATTGCAGTCTGTTTTGATCTAGTGATAGAAAAAAGTCATTCTGCTTATCTCATCTAACATAGTGGCTAGTCTGATTACAGGCTTCTCTGCTTGGCACTTTTTAAATTCAATTTGGCTGCCTGTGCCCTTGGCACACAGTGGGTTTCATTAAATTTCACAGCAGTTAGTTTTCATTCCCTCTGTGACACCTTTTTATCAACATTTGACTCTAGCGTAATTTCAAGCAATTGTGCTTTTTTTTTTTCCCCAAAGTGCTTGTACCATAATAATTTGGCAGAGCAGGTGGGGGAAGACAATTCAGACACTGTTGCAAATCTCTGTACAAAAGTAATATATGAGAAGCCAGGTCAGCTTGCAAGTGTTTTTCATGTATGACAGCAAAAACGAGCTCCTTCCCTTTCTGTATCATTGAAGATTGTGAAAAGTGCAGTTAAAGGGCTTGCTGTAAGAGGCAAATTTTATTTCCTTCAAGCTAATCACAGCTTCATTTTAAAAGCAGATCTAGTGGACTGTTGCTGGATTGACGACCCAAGGTTGTTAGACAAGCCTGCAATCCAGACTGCTTAGCAAGTGTGTGTGAGTTTCCTTATCAAAAACAGATGAGGATGTTGGTTTGGTAGGAAGGTGTGTGTGTGTATATGAGCACAGGAATACAGACAGCAAATGCAGCTGTTTTCCTTTTAGTGTTGGATACTCAGTCTTTGGTAGGTGGGGTGAGGCTAGATGAGCACCCCAGCATGGGCCTGGCATCTCTTGTCCCCAGTTGTGTTGCAGAGCAACACTTTCTCCAGACAGACACTGGGCAAATTTGTACAGCTATAAGTAGTTTTGCCAAAGTATAAGTGGTTTTCAGGTGCACTCTAAAAGGTCTTTATTTGCAGACTGCAATGGTAGCTCTTTTTCATTCTGCCAAACTGAACTTCCAAAAATAATGTGTTACGGTTTCTCAGTAAAATTTTAAAAAGTACCTAATTAAAAATTAATTCAAAGTGAAGCTTAAAAGTTCTTAAAAGTGAGCTCTGCATTCTGAGGTGACTCAGAGACCAACAGATCTGTGCCTCACTGCCAAGGCAAGGGCAGCCAAGCTTGGGAAACCATAAATTATTTTCAGAATGAGACTTCCAATTGAGGAAACCTTTCCTTATGCCCTCTAGAAGGTGTTGGTTCTTGTCCTTTCAGTTTTACTAATGGAATGTCTTGCTTTCCTCCACCCTAAGGTCTCCACAATGCCCTTGTAGGCAAAAAGTTTCCAAATGTACACAGTCTCGGGCATCCTGAAACAAGTCAGATTTTTCTTAAACACCTTAGGAAAGCTGGAGATTATGGACAGCTCCCCACCTCCTTTGCAGGAGAGACCTTTGTGCGCTGTAGTTTCTGGTGGGAGAATATCTGCTGGGAGTTTTCCTCAAGGCACCCCCCTTCTTGGAGGTTCCCCATGTGATGGGACTGGTCAATCCCATGCATATACTGGCACAACATTTTTGGTGGATAGGCTGACTGTAGTTTACATCTCAGTTCCCTGTAGTTTGCATCTTGACTTCTCTGAGAAGGAGGAGGCTTAGCTGTGCCAAGAAAGAAAGGGGGTCTTTGTGGCGGTGACTGCAAGCTTCCACCGTGTCTCTGAGGGGCAGTGGCTGCTGCAAGATCTGTGTGCTCCAGCTGCCACTTCCTAACAATGAGCCGAATACCAAGCCACTGGAAATTATCACAGTGCCACTGGGACTTGGATCTGGCTGGAAAAGATGGCCTCACCCTTTCTTCTGGGAATGGTCTTTCCAGAGCACAGTTTTCAGTGCAGGAACCTCTGGCTATGGACTGAAAGCTCATTGTGTTTCTTCCAGGTTGGCTGAGTACATTGGTTGGCTGGTTTATGGATGAAGGCATAGCTCATAGTTTCTGTGAGCTTTTTTTTCCTACTAAGCTGAATATAAGAATAAAGATTATTCTCTGTCTTAGCATGGGGGCTTGCAGTACAGAATCTTGGTGTTTCCAGCACGAAGTGCTCCAGTTAAAGTAGCAGACCTAACACAGTGTAGCAGACTGTTCAGCAATAAAATTGCTCTGGGGGAAGTTTCTTTCTCTTCCACAAAATTAATGAGCATTTTATATCCTGAAGTCTGGAGATTCCTATAAATTTTATACCTAGCATAATGGTAGAGGTTTAAACCACAGAAATCACATTATGATTATGACCTAATTATACAGAGATCCGAGACAGAGGATTTTTGATCCCCGTACAGCCGTACAGGCCATTCACTTAAGAGGAGACTCAGTGATCCTTGTGGGTCCTTTCCAACTCAGGTAATGGTTGTTATTCTGTGATTCTTTTTTTTTTTTTTTTTTGACATCAATATTTAGAGTTTTAGAGATAAATTTTTTTACCAGTGTGGCCAGTGGCAGCTCGGAAAGAGTAAATAATCTAAATATTATTTCAGAATGCAAATTAATGTATATCTTAGAAGAGTTATATCTTCATATTTTTTACCTTAGAGGACTGTAATAGAAGGCCACATCCTTCTGTTTCAAGATTATATATTTCGTTATCAGTGCTGATGATCACTTGACCCTGTGGACCTAAAGAGAAACAAGAGTGCCAACGCCATGTGGATCCTGAGAGATGTCTCTAAGTACTTACATACTAAGGCCTTGATATATATGCATGGAATGGATATTTCAAAACTGATTAACATTTCAGAACCTGAGTTAAAGTTATACTTGGCATTTCAGTAGTGTCAAGGCAAAATTAATCAGAGCTCAAAAGATATGCACTCTTACTGACAGGCCAGTGACAGTGAAAATATAAACCACTGGGAAATATCCTGCTGAAAGACAGACTCTAAACTGGATTTTGGAAGAGGATCTGCAAAACTGGCTTACTGCCATGGACAGACTCTGAGGTGGTGTCTAATAGTGTAGCAGGCATTTAGTGACTAAGGTACCAGCTTAAATGACTCAGGGCTCTGCCAAGTTGTATGTCCTGTAATAAGTCACTGCAAATCTTCTTACTTGTGAAACATTAACATATTAAATATGCAAACTAATCTCTTGAAACAGTTCAGATAAGCAGTATTTTTAAATGTACCCAGTCAAGTGTTTTTCAGCCAATGAAGCTCAGCAAGCAAATGCTTACATCTTAGTGGCTCTCATGAGAATGGTCAAAATTTATACCTGGTTGTGAATTTAGGCTGTGTGACTGTCTGTCTTTGTAGTAAAAATAAGAGAGCAGAATGAATTTTTTTCCCATTAGTTTTGTTTGTCTTTGTTTTAAATAGGTCAGTGATAATCTTTACAAATTTCAAAAGATGTTAATTCAGCCTCAGTGAAAACTGTTAGGATCCAGTTTGAAAAGCATCAGATCAAATAGGATGGCTTTTCAGAAATCATGCTTTTTATTTGTTCCATGAAATAGAACCCAAAATGAGGGATTGCAGTAGTTTTCCTTTAATAGCACCAAGTACCTGTAGGAAGATATGACAGGCTCTGTGTCTGTAGATGGGTGTCTCTGTTTCCCAACAGAAGGATGGTGTAGCCCGTCTGTCTGTTGTGAAGCTGGCCATCATTTTTAGGTGGAGAGGAAGCCTCAGTTAATTGTTTAATTAGTTTTGAAACTACAAATCTTTTGCCATACTTTTGTTCTGGAAAAAATACCCAGTAAACAGGGCAAAAGTAAATAATAAAGAGAATCTATACAGAATCAGCTGCCACTGCAAACACTAAAACCAAAGCTAGAGAAGACCCAGGAGCGGATGAAGTTTGGGTTGAAAAGGGGTTGGACTTAATTAGTTTCTTCCCCCCTAACTTTTTATATTTTTCTGCTTGCTTGTTGTGAAAATTGTCTTAGTTTAGACTTTGGCAAGAGCATAACAGCCTCCACTACTTTCACTTACCTCTGAATTCAGTACATGGTGACCTGTCTACTGATCCATTGGCACAGTGACCTGAATTTGATCTAACATCTGGAAACCATTCATGTCTCTTGCATCAAATCTCTTTGATTCCTCTTCACATTTTCCCCCTCTCCTCCCAGGACACTCTTTGAAGTACTTTATGCCATATCCAGCAAGCATTCCTTAGTCCTCATGGTAGTGGTTGTTCCCATTTAAATCCAGACTATTTAGATTTTCTTTAAAATATCAGAGATTTTTCTTAACCTCTGAAGACACAAGGACACAAGGACAATGGAGAGTCTTCTGTTGTTCAAACATGGTGAGAGGTGCTGTTGCCAGACTGGGAATGTAAGTCCACTTTGAAAATAGACTATGATTGCTGTAAACCAAAGGGACTGGTAGTGTGGTTTTCAGAGATCTTGAACAGTAGATAAATGAGAATGGGAAGCAACTGTTGCCACAGGACTATGGTTTCAGCAGTTTTAAATGTGAATTCACAAGTTGCAATCAGATTTTTCATTTCAGCCTATCTTCAAGTGCTCACAAGTAAAACTGAGAAGACAGGTGCATCTCTAATGAAGCTAATCAGTCGGTGAGGTGGATGAGATGGGCAAAACAGGATGGAAAAACAGGAAAGATTTCAGGGAGATTGAGACTGCATAATTTTTTTTCCTTCACTATTTGAGTACACAGTTTGATGTCATCTCTGGCAAAGCTGATTGACAGAATTCTATATTGTAAGTTATAGAAGTATCTTTCTGGAAAATCTTTATCTTCACAGCGCCTCAGCACCGATGCAAGGAATGTTTTTCCCTTTTACAGTTAGGAAGCTAGAAACTTATTGAAGGTTATATTTACAGAAGTGTTGAATGGAGGCCTTCCACGTCTTAGGTTCAAGTGTAGCCACTGACCAGCTGTCATGTGCTGCTTCCTTACAGTAGGTCATGACTAAACGATTATCTGCCTGGCATTTTTGAGGCAGATAGGAATTTATACTGTGTGCACCCCGAGCTGATGGTGACTGTGCAGTGTTGGTCACAAGCTAACACAGACTGTTTCTCAAGACAATTTACCCTGTTGAGCTCCTTGCTGCCATACAAGCCACAATGGCTTTGTGTAGTCCAGCTGTGTAGTCCAGCTGTGCAGAAGGCATATCCTAACTGAAAGACACAGCTAATTTTCTTTCCTTTGTGAAGCTTTTCTTGCAATAATGAATACTATCCCATGGTTCAAAAGAGGTCATAGCTTCTTTTATGTACAAAGATTATATATGCTTGTTTAGATGACTGGTTTTCAACCTTTCCTGTCTGGTTGACTCCCTAGATTGCTGAAAAGCATGGCTGAGCTTGC
Source organism: Ploceus nigricollis (assembly GCA_013399945.1). Taxonomy (NCBI): domain Eukaryota; kingdom Metazoa; phylum Chordata; class Aves; order Passeriformes; family Ploceidae; genus Ploceus; species Ploceus nigricollis. The sequence goes on from VXBC01013193.1 coordinate 668,058, forward strand.
TGTGCTTAGTTACCTTTTGTGGGTGATGAAACAAGGGTTTGTGACACCTTCTGCGGTCTTGGGTCACTCCCACTGAGAGACTATCTTAGGAAATAAAACATTTTCCATTGATATATTTGTAGGTAAGAGCTGCTTTGGTATGTGTGAGTTTTTTTAAGGACATTTTATTTTCCCTGTGTACAAAGAACAATAGTCCTGTAAACTTCTGGCCAGAAAAGCAAGCAAACATGCAAGCAAGGAATAGATCTGCCACATAGATCAGAAAGGAGATTTTGGATCAAAGATCTCATAGAGCCATTAAGTGGTCATCTCACGTATCTGTAAAATATATACCTTCACTTTTATTCTGTTATGCAGATCCATATTTAGAGGGTTAAGGCAAAGTGCATTATACATTCTTTCAAAAGCTTTGTTTGCATATTTTGTCCCACTTTCTAACTGTATCTTTTACAGGAGCAATTAATAGTTCTGTAGATTACCTGGCACTGAACAAACAATACTTTTCAGCAGGCTACACAACATCATATTTACAAAGAAAGAAATATTTAAGACCAGTGGTGGACTGAGCATGCTTTTTAGGTTGGCACTGCACTTACTTCAAACCCTCATGTTCTTAACTGGTCTTTACATATAACCATGTTAGGGGAACACAGCTGAAAAACATTGCATAAAAACTCCCCATATACACACTGTCTTCCTGCATTTTAACCTTCAGGGTGCAGGAATCTGAGAAGTTCTTCTTTCTTTTTTATCTTCGGATTCCAGAAACTCAGCTGGGCACCTCAGCCAGGAGTGAATAGTCGTACTGATATATGCTCCCATATCTCACTGTGACTGCAAAGAGAAAGAGATTTTCTGCCTTTCATCATTTTGGGGGTGGGCATGAAAGCACAGGTGCTCACAGCCAGGCTGGCAGCCCCTGCACCATGCACGAGTTCATTGTGTAAAGAGCATGGCAGTGCGATGGATTGTTGTGCCTTGGTGTCTGTGCCTGCAGCACCTGGTGGGAAATCAGTGCTTGGAAGTTACTGGAAAATTTACCATTTGTAGGAGTGGGACCTTGATCCACTGAGTACCACAGTGACTTGGGGTCTACATCTGATGCCTGAAGAGGGACCAAGGCATCCATACATCTCACTGCAAAAACGACAGGAAATCCTGTGTAGCTGGGCCTGCCAGACAAGATCTAGCACAGCTAAAGTGACCCCCTGGCATGTCCCAGTGATTGGATCTCTATGGAGCTGTGGCCATAAGGAACAGGGGAAGCTCTTTTATGTTCTGTGAAACAAGAAAAAGTGCCAAACAACACAGTTTTGTGATAATGTGATTGCAAGATTAATTGGCACATGCATTAACAAAGGACACAGAAAATTTGCATTTGCCTGTGGGAAGAGTGAGTCAGAATGACTTTGTACCTGTTTCCTATTATGCGTGTGTCACACGTATTTAATATTTTTAGTTTAATACTTCACTTCATTGTTTTCTTGATTATTTTAATTTTCTGAACTACCTCAGTGTGAAAACATATCACAGAAGATGCTGATACTTTTTATTTATGTAAGATGCTTGAATTATACTTCTGAAGTTACTTACCCAGCGTTTTATTTATCTTGCAGTCATAATTATTTAGTGCCTCCTCCATCTGCTTTTATTTAATTATGACTGTATAGACAGCAGCCACAAAGATAAGCCTCTTCAGGTTGATCTGTTGCACAGAGAGCTTTCTGTACACTGTAATGAGCCTGCTTGACACCTGGCAATTAAACAGAATAGACCTTTTTTTTTTTGCTATTCAGGAGAGTTGGCATGATATCAGGCCTGCAGTGAGGTGACTTGGTTCTCACATGTGGGGCAGACTCTCCCTGGCAGTATGAAAAGGACAGGTGAAATAAATTAGAGAGTTGCCAGCTGCTTTAAACAGCCCTGTTCAGCTTCATAACCCAGTCTCGTCAAATTTCTGGAATTTGATACATTTTTGTTTGAATGTCTTCTTTAGCCTTTTCAAATGTTGCCAGAGTGAACCTCCTACTGAAGTTCTTGCTGCTTAAAATTCAAGAGTGCTTTCAACTCCCCCTCTAAGGCAGGGTTTGTTACAGAATAAAGATATTCCTTATCATGCTACTTATTTAATATAGCCTTTTTGATGCTGTAAAGAGTGCTGGAGAGACTGGAGTCTGTGTGTGCCTGTTGGCTAAAATTACACTCTTATACACCTGTTTATTGCTAGGACAATATCATTGATTCCCATGGGATTTCTCCAGGTTCACTCCTCATGTAACCAAAATCCAGATATGCACCTGCCTGTTTTCTGGGTGCATAGGCACAACCCCAGTTCCCTTTACAAATAAATTATTTTGACCAGTGTGGGCTATTTGTCTTTAGCCTTGAGTGTATTATAACTCTTCATGGGTGTGACTTGGATCTACGGTTGCTAAGGTCAGTGAAAATAAAATGTTAAATTAAAAGTTTATGGACAGTTTTATCACTAGAAAGATATGTATTGTGTTTCCACAAAGGTAATAGTTTGCCTTTCCTTTTCATTATTATACCTTTCTTTCTGTGAGCAATGTCCTTTAAATTAGTGTTGTGACTTTGAGCCACTAACCATTTCCAAAACTCTGTTTATTTTGTAATTTAAAGAAGCAAACATTGTAATTAATTTAACAGTAGGATAAAATCTGTTTATTTTTATCCAAACATTGGAAAAGTTCCTTGAACTTAACCTTAAAACAATGATGAACCAGCCTTATTTCTCAGTGGTTTCTAATGTGAATTGGATCTACTCTGCCTTAATCCTCATCATGCCACTCAGCTGCCCACTGTGAAATAAAAAAGGCAGCTCCCAGAGGCAGAGACAGCAAAAATTGCTTTCAAAACTTGCTCTTAAAAAAAAATTTTTGTGAGAAATTATAACTTTTTTGAAAGGCTTTTTTTAAGACTCCTTTCTTCTTGGTCACATTTTTCTGGTGTTTTTATTAGCAAACCAATGCTGCCTCACTCATCCCAATAATAAGAGTATTTCAGCCCAGATCCATAGCTACAAATACACACTGGCCACTACTCATGGACCTTGTGCAACTTCCTGGATGCATGAGGGGAGAGCAGTGGACATTGTCTACCTTGATTTTAGCAAGGTTTTTGACACTGTCTCTTACAACATCCTCATAGGCAAACTCAGGACTGGATGATTGGACAGTGAGGTGGATTCTAAATGGCAGATCCCTGAGGCTCGTAACCTGGGGCACAGGATCTAATTGGAGGCCTGTCACTTGTGGTGTCCCCCCAGGTTCAATTCTGGGCCCAGTATTGTTTCACTTACTCATCAATAATTTGGGTGAATGTGTAGATGCCTTTTCAGAAAGTTCACTGACACAAAGCTGGGAGAAGTGGCCCTTCAGAAGGACCTCCACAGATTGGGGAGATGGGCAGAGATGAACTGTCTGGAGTTCAGCAAAGGCAAATGCACCTGGGGAGGAATAACCCCATGCATCAGGACAGGCTGGGGGCTGACCTGCTGGAAAGCAGCTCTGTGGAGAAAGACAACAAGCTGTCCATGAGCTACATCTCCTTGTGGCCAAGAAGGTCGATTGGACCTACATTAGGAAGAGCATGGCCAGCAGGTCAAAGGAGGTGATCTTGCTGCTCTACTCAGCCCTGCTGAGGCCACATCTGGAGTGCTGTGTCCAGTTCTGGGCTCCTCAGCACAAGAGAGACAGGGAGCTCGTGGAGCAGGTCCAGTGGAGAGCTACAAAGATGAAAAGGGAATGGAGCATCTCTCTTGTGAGGAAAGGCTGAGGGAGCTGGGCCTGTTCAGCCTCAATAGACAGCTGAGAGGGGACCTCATCTATATTTAAGAATCTGAAGGAAAGATGAGGATGGAACCAGGCTCTTCTCAGTAGTGCTGAGCACTGGGACAAGAGACAATGGGCAGAAACCAATGAACAGGGGGTTCAACCTGAATATAAGGAGGAATTTCTTTAGTTTGCTGGTGTCTGAGCACTGGAACGGATTGTCTGGAGAGGTTGTGGAGTCTCCCTCACTGGAGATACTCAAGAACTGCCTGGACACAGTTCAGTAAAATTTGCTCAAGGATGATCCTGACTGAGCATGGAGCTTACACCAGATGACCCACTGTGGTCCAACCAGGTTCCAACCTTTCCAATTCTGTGATTCTATGGGATGAAGGGAGCTGTTGGAAAGTGATTGAAGCCTGGATACCCCAATGACACCATGTTGGTCAGCCTGGAACTTTGGGTCTCCTGCTGTTTCTCCTCAGTCTTTTCCAAAGTGGTTAAAGACATCTTTTCTTTGATGTAATTTCTATCCTTTTCTTTGCACTGATCAGGAATGTCACCTGCTGGTTTTGTACTTGTGTGCTTCAGATTATAATGTATACTTTAGTATTTTCTGTCTTCTTCAAGAGGTAAGCACTTTGTGCTTCCTGGTACACTTTGGAAAAATATTATGGGCATCTAGTTCTCATGTTCTTTTCTTTTTCAAGCCATTTATTGTTTGAAAGACCAGTGTAATAAATAGCAAGCTCAGTAGTCAGACAGGAAATTCTTGAAAACTTGTACCTTATGTTCTGATCAGCTTGAACCAGTATAACCAGATGCAGGGGGGCATCCTGCTCTCCCATCCTCACATCCTGGTCCTGCTGCCCACCAGCTTTCCACCACCCTGCCACATCAGGAACTGCTTTGCCTGAAAACTGACTTGGAAAAAAAAGAGTTATTTTTAGCTGGATCAATTCCCATTTGATTCCCAGCATGGCTGCATAAATGTTTGCACTGGCACAATTGAAAGGATGCAATGAGAGTGGGAATGAGCAGTCCCAGATCTGAGGAGAAGGATGCCAGGAACTGCATGCATCACCAAAATGGTGTCTGTGCACTTGGAACCTTAAGGCGTGACCCTCAGAGCATCTGTGGAGTCATAAAAGGCTAGTATGTAACACTATATGTAAATGCAGGTGATGATGAATGTGGAAAGTGAATGTTTTCAGGCAGAACACTTGAGAAGCAGCGGTTGGAGTTACAGAGCAAGAAGTTTTAACAGAGCCTTGCTGAACCTGGGTTTTTGGGTTTTTTTTTACATGATCATCACAGAAACAGCGGGGTTGTCTCTCATTGCCAGATTTTCCTAAGTGCACACTGCGAGTGAGAAGTACATGTGATAAACAAGGTTAGGTGCTTAATTGCTTAGAAAGGAAATAACTTCTATTACAATATATTTTTTCAATGGCAGCTTTTCGGTTCCCTACCCTGTAGCCTCAGTGACCAAATCCTTAGTCACAGCTCGAGGCTGCAGAACATTGTCATTATTTGGTGGTTAATGCAGAGATTTCAGTAATCCTCAGGGGGTAGGTAAAAAAAAATGAAGAAAGGAAGAAAGAAGCTTCCTGCTGATGAGATTTCCAAAGCCAGAGTTTATGCACTGTATATTTAATGAACACAGGTGAAGCAATTTTATTGTTTCTTTTCCAGGATTGTATGAACCTTGTATTCAGGAGTTCTTTTCAGTGGGATTCCTGTGCCCAATATTTAAACAGTACTTTCTGGAGGGAAGCAAATAGATCTGAAATTTCAAGTCATGGATCTTTCTAATGCAGTTTTCCAGGATTAATTTTGCATGTAATCATGATACAGTTTGTCTTCCCCAGCAACACCAAATGCTGTAATACATCACTGTGCTTTTCTCTGAGAGCTGATTGTTACTTAATGCCTGCAGCCAGGTTGTGAAAATTTGAGGTTTTTTCTCTTCAAAGTCTACTCTCATAAAAAAGGCATTTTTCAGAGCCGCATCAGCTGAAGTGTTTTTGTTATTATGCTTGGGTGCTTTATGATGCTGTTAGCATCCTCCTAACATACTATACCAAAATGATCCATTATGCCATGTTAGTAGCTTCACTATTTAATCTGCCTTGCATTTGTTGTCTTGTATTTTAAACTTAAGACATGGTCCTCTAAATGTAAACATCTTCTCTTTGTGGGCGTAAAGCCCACAAAGAACATCTTCACTGTGGATTGCAACAGCTAACGTTTTTGTTTACAAAAGGAAGAATGGCAGGGGTATCTATGTTCCCAGGGACTTTGATCCTCTGGAATCTTTCTGTTTGCAAATAATGGAGCAGGAGGTGTCAGCAGCTCCAGAAATCTTACCAAGTTACAAAGAATTGCACTGGTTTCCCAGAGAGAATAGAATCCATGCAGTATGTTATTGAGCACCGCCAATTAAGATGACTATTCCATGTGTCTGCAAACATAAGACCCCCTTCCAGAGACCCAGTGGATTTCAAGTCTCTCCCTTAAAATGCCTTGCAGTGTTATTTCTTTACACATCTCTTTTTTAGTCTGCTGTATATTTGCTTGCTTGAAGTCCAGTTTGATGTCTGACCCTGGCAGGTAACTATGTAATTTTCAGAAGAATAAAAATATCAAAGCCACAATACCAAAATGACAGCTGAAGTTCATTGTGCTCTATTTTAGCCTTCTCCTCCCATTTCTAATTTGCAGTGGGCTGCTGAAGTTAGCCTCTACCTCATGGCTGCCCATTGTGAAGCTGGTGCCCACAATCACTTGCTTTTTCTATGGAACCAGTGGGGCACAAGGGGAATTTCATGATCTCGGTGACAGTGATAACAATGCAGAGTCAGATCCTGACATTCAGGAAAGCTGGTGTTGAAACTTGGCAGTCAAACAAAAAGAGCCCAGTTTTAAACCTCTGTGATAAATTATCCTAACACTTAGAATTATATGTGCAGTTGTTTTTAAAACGTGCACGATCTCTCACATTGGAGCGGGCTTTTCTGAAATATTCTATTTCAGAATAGTTACTTGATATTTGTGTATCCTGTACTTCAACAAGGGTTGCACAAGCAGTTTTAAACGCTTCATGATAACGTCTTAAAGCATGCCATAACCATAGCAGAGCAGCTTCTTTACAGGCAATGACATTCCAGAAATAGTATCCGACTACTCCGAAAGACTGTTCCAGACCCTTGGTCCTTTGGTGGTTAGAAGTCTTCTCCTAACCTTCAGGATGAATTTGTGTATTCTTAGTACATACTTATTTGCTCTCGGGCCAGTGTTGCACCTTAGGTTATATAACTGTTTTCTCCCTCTGCTCTAAGCTGCTCTGATGTATTTATATAAACAGTAATTTCAGCTCAGACTTAACTTCCATTGTTTACTTCTGTTCTTTTTTGTTTAAAATCATGGGTAGTTTCACCTCCTTCACTTGAGACAGGGTCTCAAGTCGTCTGTCTCACTCTGTTAGTCCTTGACAATCTTGCACAAGTTTGTCGCTCCTGTTTTTAATTTTTGCTTCCCTCAGTTTTTCAGGTGAATGGTTTCAGCCATCGGTTGGGGTGCTCTATGCAGTGAAGGGAGATAGGCCTCTCCAGTAGGAGCTTGGTCCCACCTATGTGACATCCCATCTATATTAAGAGAGACTAGGTAGTTTGAAGGTGCCTCTGGTCAGTGTAGAGAGAGCCTGGACAATTAGCTCATATAAGATGCTTCAGTTTTAGCTAAAGTTTGGTGAGATGAATCCTGCTGCCTCTGGACAACCTTATTTGGTAGCAGTCAGTCTCTTGTAAGACCAGGGGATGATCTATGAGTACACCCATGTCACACATTGATATGATTCTCCTCCTCCAAGCTGGCTTCATAGGGCATGAAAACACCTTGCAATCTTTTTAAGAATCAGTTCAATGACACCATGGCATAATGCTTTATCATCTGTTATGCTCCACTGCACTGATTACGTCCCATAGGACAACTCTAGATGGAGGTGGTTGCCTGCTGTCCATGTGGAAGGTCTGTTCCCCTGATTGATTATCCTTCTGCATTTCACACTTCAGATCATCCCTGCATAAGAGAGCTCTGCCTGATGAATGCTAATATTGGCACTACAGGTTGTGCCTTACTTAACATCAGGCTCACATTACTAATTTTCTTACTTGGGTTTCAAGATCTTCACTGGATGACTCCATGTCTGTACATTTAAATGATAGGAAACTGTGAACTTGCTCTCATGGATAGTGACAGCATCCTTTGTTCACTAATAAGGCTTGGCAATTAATTGTGAAACTTGTGTCTGCACAACAAATCATTCAGCACACGTGTGGCATGTAAGCCCCATATACTAGATTCAGTAGATCTTTCTTTGAGTCTCACTCCACAGGCATAAAATTATGCCATGAATGAAAGAACATGCTTGAAAAAAGGACTCAAGTGTGATGCCTTGCCAATGTAGTTTGTTAATGTTTGAACAAGTGTAGTCGAATTTCAATTATTTATGATAATATCTTCTAGCCTGCCAATAAAATAGTGTAATAGGTTTTTTAAAAGTAATGAATTCCTAGAAATATGAGATCTTGTTACTAACATAAATTAAAACTCTGGTGAGAAGTGGGATGAGTAGTACCCTTGGGGGTAAAGGAGTTGTTGAGTTCTTTAAATGTGTGGATTAGCAAAATGAGAATTAATGAGCTGTTATTATTTATAGAAGCAACATCTGATCAGTGTTTCCTCATAATTCATACCTCCCAAAACCTGGATTTACTTTGCTTTTTCTCAGCTAAAGGCTTTAGACTCAGTAATATTTCTTCTACAGAACCAAGATTCAGCAGTATTTTGAACAGGTTCTCCATTTTATGCTAGAATAATTATTCCTGATTTATGTTCTGTTTTGCATACAATGGGTCAAGTCCCTACTTAAAATTCATGTAGCCCCATTCATGTGAAAGAGTCTTTTAACAGTTCAGAGGTAGAACAAGGCAGCTGAGGAGATGCCTGAGACCAGGACTCAGACCAGAGACTTCCTTTGTGATCCGGACCAAGACTCTCAGGGTGCATTCATCCCCCTGCAAGACAAGATAGCTGCATACCTGATCTGTGCCTACACTCAAAGGAGAGAGCAGTTCATCAATCAGAGGCTATTATTTATACCCTAAATAGTTGTCCTAGATGATGAAGGCTTTATCATTTGTCTATGCTCTGGTATTTGGTGCTCTGCTTCATGGTGCTCTTTCATGAGTGTCAGAAACTTGCCTGAAAGTCACCCTACTTCGGTGGTGATTCCTCACTGAGAATTATTTCTCAAGTAATAGAGCCGTTTTTAAATGCATTTTTTTGTGTAAGTATATTTGATAATATTTGGCTTATGGTAACTCCTAGCACAGCAGCAATTGCATCTTATCTGTATTGCTGTATCTGTAGTGCTTATGTATACTGCTATTCCTATATAAAGGAGCAACGCCAGTGAGTTTGGCACCAGGAAGAAGTGGAAGGTGGTACACCATGACATACACTCATATGCTGTGTCTGTCTGCAACATCAGTGCTATCCCAGCACCTCTGGTTATGTTTTGTACTGTCTGAGCCAGTGAAGTATCTGAATCACAAAGCTCCACCACTTAGGAGTCCTCCTTTAGTGCTGATTTTTAAGCTTTAGCCTCTGTGATTATTTCTGGTCCATAATCTCATTACCTAAACACTCCTATATTGAATAGTCTGAGTCACTTGTCATGCTGTAAACTAATTTATTCCAGTCTCTTCTGAATGTGTTTGCTTTTGTGTTTTGATGGATAGAAATATCTCTGTGCTTTCTGCCTCTCCCTGCTGGCATCCCATCTATTTCTGCCACTTCCCAGGCCGGCTGTTATTCTCAGAGAGCTGCTGTTTCCTTCAGTGAAAGCACCCCATATTTCTCTCCTGTATTTCCTGGCTTGTTCCTAGTTCTGCTTTTGCTCTCCTTTTAATTTTCTCTTTAGTCTTAAGTATATTTTCTTTCTGTATCCTCAAGATGATATTTAGTGGTTTCCTTGATGGTTTAGTTCTCTGTTCGTATGCCATATTACAATAACCCTAACTCAGATATGTAGGTGTCTTTTCCTATTATTACCATTATTATGTCTGCCACATTCATTACCAACTGGCAGCCACAAGCTTTACATACTAAATAGTTTTCCCATCAAATACCCTTTACTTCTCCTCTCTCAAGTTTATTTTCCTCTCAGTGTATGGGACAAATTACATATATAACTACATTAATGACAATGGTAGCTACGGGTGTAAATCTCTTGTGCTGAAAGGAGAATGGGCCTCCAAGTCTCTTGTCATCTAAGATGCATCCTGGTGGGCCTTCTCAGTGCTTCCCCTTTGGGGTTTCCCTCTGTCCTCTCCCCCTGGCACAGAATATGCAGCTTGCGGGGAAAAATGTGGCACAAGTCATGGTGAATTAAACAGATATCAAAATCCCTACTGAAGAATGGGCAAGCTGTGCTGGAGAAGTGCAGAAAACAGACAGGCACTAAGGAGGATGAATACAAGCTGTGCCTTGAATAATTAAATGAAACATAAATAAAACAGTGACATGATTTGTTTCCCCACTTACCTCGTGAATAGGAGACACCAGTCCTCATTCTTCCTTACCAGAAGGGAAACATCAAATTCAGTGATGTTACTCCTGATTTGCAGTGATGAAAGTGAAAAGAAACGCTTTATTTTGAGAAGTGATATTGAGGGAGTTGTTGGAGAATAATGAAGCTACTGGACTGTCTCCTGTTACAGCCTGATATATGTCGGGGCAGAACTCACACTTTGCCTTTATTAGTATTTATTCTGGAGCAAATATATCTATATTATGGTACTAATATGTCTTAGGAGTGAGATGGGAGATTGAACCATGACAGAAAGAAAACTGCAAGAGAGTTAATTTATTTTGCATGGTAAAGGAGGATATTCTGTGAGGTATAGCAGATTATAATATAAAAAATAATGTCATGTGACAACGTTAGTAGAGTGCTTTAACATATTCAACAAAGCAACCTAACTGAAACAAAAAACCTGGCCACACTGAAGGGGTTGAAGGGGTTTTTTATGTGTTTTTCTTCAGAGGTCATAAACAAACCACTGAATATTGCTTTTTGCCTGTAGTGGAAGGCACTAAGTTGTCCCATTGGTTTCAGTAGAATGAGATGGCTTTTCGTGCAGGCACCACTGTTATTATTCTTTATTAATTTGCTTGGCATCCAAACAGGACTTTGCAGACAGACACAGTAAAGTTTTTACCCTGAGGAGCATAAGAGTGTAATTAATCCTAGTGATTTTAACAGGACATTTCAGGCACTGAAAATTACATCTTGATTTTAGAATCAGATGTAGAGGAGAGGTATGGGCCAGTTCTGCAAAGTTGTGGTGTCTGCCCCACAAAGCCCAAACTTTTTCCCTCCCCTGTCAGCGTCTTTCTTGCTCAATGATCTGTTGGCCCTTTGCATTTGGGCTTTGATGTGCCTGAAGGGAGAAGTGCTGGAGCTGTACAGCTGCACTTAGGCACTCCAAATGTCCCTCTAGGAATACACAGGAGTCACCAGCTCATGGTGGAGCTGTTCCCTCCTGGTGCTTGGTTTGACTGAGATGTACCTGCTGTGTAGGTTGTGTACTCAGAGACGGTCTCCATGCTCAGCGGATTGAAGAAAGCTGCCTAATGCCACATCTGGACCTCAGAACACTCAAGTTCTTAAATATTTTCAGTGTTTTTCAGTGAGACCTAGTGGACTATTATTGTCATGAATGAGTTATTTTAATAGTGCCGTGGTTTTAATTTTTATTTATTCAAGACAAAGTCAGTCCTGGAATAAGCAAGTGTAGCTCCAAGGCAAACCTTAGGATCAAATATGAAGTAAGGCTCTAAAGATTCACATTTGGCAAGAGGATGGGTTACTGATATGTGAGAAGAGGGCATGACAGAGCTTTTAAACCCTTTTTTTGGGTTTGTTGTAATTCTCTTCATACCTGTTCTTGTAATTGTATGTCTGTGTAAGGATTCACATCCATTTAAGTGGATGGATACTTGTGCCTAGAAAGTACCATTTATGAGTCGATGGCAGTTCACAGGTGATGCACCATTAATATTTTACTTGATTGAAACAATTTTTAACACTGAACTAGAGAAATTAAGACTTTACTCAATCTAAAACAAGTTTAACTGGCTTTTTTGTTGAATTTTTTCTAATTGAAAATGTAACGCTACAATCTGCATTAAAATTGCAATAATCATAATAATGATACCCAGACTCTATGTAGCATAGGTATTTCTTATTAGTAGTAGTTTCCAGTTATGATGATAATGTGTGAGATAATTTCCATGGGCTCATGTGCTTGCTATAAAAATATAAGTTCAACCCATAGTCTTTAGTGAACACATTGTTATGAAGAATCTATAAAAAAATGGCCACTTGGGAAGCAATTACTAATAATTACAGAATCCTTCATCACTGCTTTTGATCTTTTGCATGCATGGATCTAAACCCCTAATATTCACGTTGCTGACAGTACAGCACAGTTCAACAATAGCTTTGATGCCAATAGGAACAAAAGGGCTTTTTAAAAATATTCAATTCAGCAATTACTGTCACAGCTCTACTCCTTAAATGCAACTGTGTGTGTTCTTTGCAGTTAATGAATTCATTTTACCCTTTAGAATTCACAATCCTTTCCCCAGCACTTTTAGTTTTAAGGTGTGAATTGTATCAATAGTGATATCCATCATCACTAGGTGTTTGCTCTGTGGGCGGATGGTGCTCTGTGTGCAATGTGTACAATTACTTTTGAACTGTAGACAAGATAATAGTCAGGCCATTTCATGCCTGAGGCAAGGGACATCTGCCAAGCATATATTGTACTCTATCAATAGGTCTTCAATCTTTTGCATCCCATGAAATTAATTTTTCCTGAGGCTATAGATAATTTGTCTTGTCTAATGAAAGTACAGCTATTTCACAAACAACAGACAATAATTCTGGAAGCTTGCATTATAGAAAATACTTGTCTTCTTTTTAAATGTGAGAAGCTGATTTGTTCAGTGAAAATAGTTTAATTTTCTTAGGAATTATGAAAATAAAACATAGGATATGTCAAACACACAAACACCTTCTGCCAAGACAAAAGTATTTAGAATAAGTCTGGAATGCAAAGTGTGTCCATAAAGACATATGGGATATATGGGATGTATTTCTATATGACTCATGTCACATATATCTTATATAAATCTTGTAAGGTGAAATATAGCCAACGTCATTCACTCATTTGTAAGCTACAACCCACTGTTTTTTGTCACTCGAGACTGAGCAGTCTCCGAGACGAGGGACCATCCTGCCATTCAGCATCTCAGCAGCATCTCAGCGCGCTCCTGTCTGTGTTAGAGCTTACTGCTGCCTGATGCCCCGTTACTGGCAGGTCTCCAGGCCCATGGAGATGGGCTGCACTGAGTCAAACTGCAGAGATGAGCCCTTGCCTCATGAGGCAGGAGGTGCACGGTGCTGTGTCCTGTGACTGGGGATCACCAGAAGCTGGACTGTGACTGGTGCATGTGCCATCTAGCAAGGCTTCTCTGAACGGGAGGCTGGGTTTGACTTCTTCTCCTTTGCAGAAGTGTGGTGCTGAGGCATTCTTCTGTCTTCAAGCTCACCTGTACCTGTCTGGCAGATGTCTCTGCCTGGCTGTGGGTCCAAGGAATAGGCGCAAATTTAGGACTAGGACTGGAAAAACTCTACATAGTTAGGCTACACTGAAGAACTACAAAATCCTGGATATGGAGAAGGTGAATAAGGGCTAAACATTCAGTGGTTCATCCTGGGCAAGGATAACCATCACTCAGATGCTTGGGAGACGTTCAAAACTACCAGAAGAAGGTGGTTCTCTGTATAACAGGCAATGAGCCTATGGGTTTTCCTGCCAAAGGGTGTTATGAATGCAAAAGTTCAAGGAGAGACTGAAAAGGAGTACTTGAAAGAGAGATTTACAAAGGATCATTAAGCAGGTGAAGCACATGAGATTTAGAAAACCTGCTCAGTTGAGAAGAGTAAGAATCTGAGATAGTTTGTGTGGGGAAATGTTGTAAATGTTCCCCCATTTCTTAATTTGCAATAGATATGGCTTATGTCTCTGCTGGAGGCTGGAACTGGGCTAGTCAGACCCTTTGCTTGAACCAAATACATCCTCATGTAAACCACAGCGCTGGGGTAGAAGGTAGCAATTGCAGGCAACCCCCTGAAAAAAGGCAGGCATCTCTTAATGCCTGTCCTGGAAAGATGACAGTATTGGAAATCAGTTGAAGTCATGCATGTCTGGGGCCTTCAGGAACAGGCCCTGAGATCTGTCTGGCTTGGCAGTCCTTTCTTATCCTTTTAAAGCTTTTAAGTCATTTATTTCCAGGGGATTTTGAATGCCTGCTATGGCAGCTGGAAGTTTGCCACTGTTGTTCTGCATCTGTATCTCTGGGGATTTGCTGGATGTTTTGGTTGAGTCAATTCCACTTTAAATACACTTCAAATTTTAAACGGTGATGCCAGCAGCAGATTGAGTCAGCAACAGCGTAAACAAATAGGGCTCCTTTATCTCTGTGCAGACTCTTGTGCCATAATTCCCAATATGTTTCAAGAACATGAAGTGGCTGTAGAGTTTCAATGACCTTGCTTATCTCCTTCTGTCAACTTAAACATGAAAAACTCCTTAATAAATCATGTTATTACAAGTTACACAGAGATGGGAGTCTGAAACTTGCAGTATTAGGGTTATACCTGTAATTTGCTTCCCTTGAAGCCAAAAAATGATGCCTTGTGTGCCCACTGTTCCCCCACCTTGTCTTTTGCATTCCCAACCCTTGTGGACTTTACAGAGGACTTGTGAGCTTCCTTCTACATTAATCAGTGCAGGTTTTCAGTCTCCAGTGAATCAGCTTTTTATCATGTAGTGTTTCCACTCCTGGGCTAACCACTTTGCTTCTCTTTGGAAATTTCTTGAAGAAAAGCTGGGATACTAAAAAGCCTGCCTTATATTCACAACTGAATCAGTTGGTTTAACAAAAGATATTGTATCTTCCTGAATACTTCGTCTTTTTGAGATCCGTCAATGGTCTCCATTATAGCAGAACTATGTTGAGAAATGGCCAGTGCAGCAGGAAAGCTATCAATGGTTTATTAAAAAACACATGAACTATTTTGATCACAGAATGAGTTCCCATTTTTATGAAGTTTACATCATTTGGAAATAACTTTAAGTGACCTTTACAGTGCAAGATAGATATCTACATTTTGCATTTTCCTTCTTGTACAGAATACTGATAGATAGTCTTGTCTAAGAAAATAATTTGAGATAATAATATATCTATGAGCAGACATGTCTTGGAGCAAAGGTGTTTACATATTTCTTGGTTTTATTTAATATATATACTTTAGACCTGACCCTCTGCGCTTTGCAGAAGAGAGCTCTAATTTTGCAGGGAGACAAGGCCATATCCTGACGTAATGAAGTTAAGTATGGGACTAGGTCCTGCCACAGGACTCACAAGGCGACACGGAGTCAGTGCAGTCCTGAGTGAGACCCATGCTACAGAGCACCTGGTGAGAGGCTTCCTGGGCTGTGACCATCTGAGACCTCCTTTGCCTTCTTCATCCTGCTAATATGCTAGTATGTGATATCTGACTGCTTTTGCCATGCTCATCACCATACTGAGTGCCTACAGGAATTATACTTGCCTTTATTCCCCCCACAAACTCAGCAAAGAGTAGATTAATGCACTTTCTGTTCCTCCTACTTTTCCTCCTACTCACTCATTTGCTTCGGGCACCAATAAACTCAGCAATTACAGGAGCAGCAGCAGCAGCAGCAGCATCAGCAGCAGCATCAACAGCAGCAGCAGCAGCAGCAGCTTCCAAACAATGGATTTGGCTAAGAAGAAAGGCATTCTTCAAACCTGCACTCTGCTGCTCAGCCCACAGTCAGAACAAAGTCTGCACCTCCAAGCAGCAAGGAAGGCAAATGTGCTAAAACAGAGGCTTGCAAACACTCTTCCCTTCCTCCCTTGCCAAAGGTAAATACTGAACTGGTTTGCAAACCCAGCTGAGGGTGAGGAACTGTTTTCCCCACTGTGTTTAAAAAAGGAGCTTTGCCTTTCTTTGCATGGGACAGTACCTCCAGATTAATAATTTTGAAGCAAAAATCTTGGAAAAAGTTCATAAGAAATGAAAATGGGGATGGGGAGTCACTCGATGGGGAACACTGCCTGCTCACACAGGAGGCTCTGTATTTTACATTGCATTGAGGGTGTTTCTTCCCCAGCCTCAGATTTCAGAGCATCACAACTGGTAACATTTCATTAGCTACAGCAGGGGGAATGCTGCAAGAACTGACACATTAGACTAAGCCAAAGCTTTTTAATTTGCCTATGTGAATAAATAAGGGACTTCATTGGCTTACATTTTATTTTGAGGTACAAACTCTTTGAATAGTTATTACCTTTCTCAGGTGGGTCAGTGTCAGAAGACAGCAAAATTGAGATCTATTATTGCAGACCTCAGCAAAGTCTGCTGGATCTCACCATCAGGGGCAAAAGGATCTGCAGTTGCCACCAGCCCTTATTCCTTTCTCAAAGCTGGGGAAAATGGAGTTTTCCTTTAATAATAAATTATGTGCTGCCTTAGAACCTACCAAGATCTATACATACATCTAAAGACAGAGCATAGTTCACCTTTCAATGAGTCTCCTTCCCTGTCTGTTGACAGGCACTGTTTTGGATTTAAAATGAAGTTGCAAAGACAGCGTGGAGACTTCAATGAACATTCCTTCTTTTTTTTTTGTTCCCCTTAATCAAAACTAACACCAATAAATGTCACTCACACTAAATAAACATTTATATATTTCTGCCTCCTGGATGGGAACTTGTGGGACCCTTTGCTTTGATAGTCACTCTGCATCTGAGTCATATTTTGAGTTTCTTAACCAGCAGGTCTGTTCATTTACTATGGCTTTTTCTGAAGGACTAGTTTGGGGTGTCCCTGTTGGCACTCTTTTATAGAGGTTGCCCTGTTGACTGTATTTCCTTTGTATTTGCAGAAATGCCATAGGGCAGATGAGAGATGTGCCTTCTGCAGTTAAAAAAAAAATAATTAAAACAGTATTGCCAATTGAGAAAGTCAGTGAGGACTTTGACCTTTAGAATAAGCACTGCCAGAAATAAAATGAAGTGCCAGGGTGTTTTAAGAATTAAGTGTATTACTGAGTCTAGTAGGAGGGAGTCCAGCATCTTAAATGGAGGGCACTGGAGTCTCTTGTTGATTGCAAATGACACTGCAGTGCAAATCATGAGCGATGTTTCAGGCTGTTCTCTTCCCCTCTTCCCACTCCAGTCATCTCTGTGTGCTCACTTAATCAAAGAAGGAGTTAAGTCTCCCAGAGATGCACAGTGACCCACATAGCCAAGCCAAATGTGAACCCACAAAATCCTGAATAGCTGAAATCTGTTGAACAATAGGAGGGGAGAAAATCCTAGGAATCTAATATTTGATCAATGTAAGGCATTGCTTGTTAAGGCAACCATCTGTAGGCTGAGGGGGGAGGGAAGCAGAATAATAATTGGAAAAGGAGTATATAAGGACAGTTTTTCTGTCTTAATATTTCCCTCCTTCTGCCTCTCAGGAGACTTTGAAGGTGATGCAGTGCCTCTGCTCCATTCCTTGTAAAGACAGGATGAAGGATTTGTTATTTTAAGACTGTGGACTTTGTCAACCCCTGTCTAAGTCCACATTATACAGGGTGAGGATCAGCAATCTTTCTCTGTGTTTATACCCAGCCATGAAATGCAACACTGGCTGATGTATGCTCCCTAGCCATCCTAAGGCTGATAGCTGATGTTCCAAGAGTACACGAAGAACAAAATAGGATATAAATCCCTTCTTCTAAAACAAATGTAAGAGGAAATGTAACTCTTCTTCAGGAAGGGAATTCTCATTTCACCCATGTGTGACACAAGGTCTGTTAAGTAACCAACATGCTTAGAGCTTTGAAAAGGAGTGTAACATGGTCTCTGTGGACAATTATATTACACTTGAAACACATTAATTACCAGCAGAATAGGAAAGAGAATATATCTGAGGCCAAATGTCTCCATAAACCATCGTAATAACAAGGAGGTTGATCCTTCCTGTCTCTCATTTGGACTTTCTGCCGCTGCCCGTTCTGCATTGCAATGCTCATTATAAGCTGAAAAATGGTTCTGAATTTTACTTTTAAACCACCAGCAACCATTTTGCTATAAAGCTGAGCCATTTATATTTTCTAAGCCTGTCCTCATGGGTATCAGAACAATACTGTGAAGAATAAAAAGAGCAATTGCCATGACTCTTCTTTGAGAGGGGTGAGTGTTAACCACCCCTTTGCCCCAGGGGCTCAATCGCAATTGGAACTAAGGGGCTTAGTGGTTGGGTAGCCCTCTGATCTGCACAAGGCCGTGTGGCAAAGATGGAGGCAGAGGCAAGGGCTGAGATCAGGAATTTGTGGCTCTCCAGACAGACCTCCTTCTACCCTGACCTTGAAAATTCAGAATTCCAAATCCCTCTTCTCATATGCATTATTTAATAAAGAAGAACCTTTTCTTAAATATTCAAAAAGCCAGACACCTTGCATTTCTTTCCGGTCTTCTACTGTCTTTGTGATTCTTGCTCAAGAGCTAAGCCTATTTAAGTTCCCTATAATGATGCATATTGTAAAAGTTTATTACAACAGAATTTAATGGCTGGGAAGCAGAAGTCTGCAGGCTGAAACATTATATCAAAGGTAACCTTTTGATAGAAAATTTTGCAGACATGGTAAATTTAATCCGACTCAAGTATTTAACTCTTCACAGTATATTTCTCATATCTCTTTAAGGTGGGGAGAAAAGAGGCTTGATTTCCCTCCTGTCTTGCATAATTATTTATACTTCTGCAAAGTGGATACAAAGTTCTTCAGAATCTCAGTGGCAGGATTTTCCATGCAATTTCTGGAGAAGCTGAGAAGTGCAGAAGGTATCAAGCAACAGAGAACTGGGGGATAAAAATCTCCATTCTGTTGCCTTAACACAGGTCTTTAGCATCATTTGAGATGCGCTAAGGAGCCTTACGTGGTCTCCAGCTGCCACTCCAGGATTGCACGGATTTCCCGCCGATCTTATGTCACACATGCCAGGCCTGTGATCTGAGATACCCTAGGGAATTTTGGGTGGCACCTAATGCTTATGTTTAGGCAGTTGACTCAAGTTCTAATTAACTTGACTGCCTGATTCTGGCTGAATTCAGTGAGAGGAGAGAAATTTGAAGTTTGTTATAGGCAGTCTGAGTATAGCCCTTAGTTCTTGCTCAGTGGAAAACCAACTAACTTCCATCACATAGGCTAACCCATTTAGTAGCACTTTTGGACCTTGCTGAATTAGATGTGAGCTCAGAGAAGGAGAACACAGGCTCAAGCGAGATCTTTAAAAACCTACTGTAGACTTCCTTGCCTTGCCTTTGCCAGTTGCCTGGGATACAAGCCCAAGAGTTGGAGAAAGGATTGCCTGGAAATCAGGATTTCTTTCTTTTCTAATCACCTCCTGGATGCTTGTGATTAAATCTTTTCACAGCTCGGTACCTCAGCATCCTCTTCCAATAGCTGGGGGTCATGACACTGACATCCTTTCTCATGAGCTTTGACAGGTTATGGAAAAGACTGTGATATCATCTGATTTTGGGAAAAACTGAAGAGACAGTTTGTTAACACTACTGGGATATTTCATGGAAAAACTAGATCCTGTGTGTGTGCTTTCCCAACTTCATGATTGTGCTATGGATGGATGCACAGTCTTCTCCTCTAGCAAGGAAATACTGCATTCTGTTACTCTAAGCAATGAATTGTGGCCTCTGACTTGAAGGAAAGCCAGAAAAGAAGCACTGAAATTCTCTGAGATATGATTGTTACTGATCCCCATCACAGTTGTTATAAAGCTTGATCTACCATATATAATAATCTGACATTGATCTAGTGAAATCCTTGCCCACTTTGAACAAGTATTTAATTTTTTCTGTTGCTTATACTGTGGTCCAGTCCTTTACTACTTATGTCTTCTCCTAATTACCTAGGAAACCTAGAAATTGTTCCACTGAGAACTTTCATGATCTATAGTGCACATCCTGAGCTCCAGGTGTCAAATCACCTAGAGAGGGAGCCTAAGACTTCCCATGGCCAAGTGAGTGCACATTATCTAGTCCTAGAACAATCAGTTCTTCCATCAAAAAGGACATTGACCCCCTGCCACTGTCAGGAATACTCACTATATTATGTAAAGCCAAGCTCAGTTTCCACACAGCATTTGACCTTGGCTCCTTATGGCGATGTTTATAATCTTCAGTAGGTATGAAGTCACCACTCTCTCAGGCTGTCTAATATGATTCTACAAAAATTATTCTAAAACTGAGAAGCTATTTTACGAAATGGAAATACCCTTTTTGAAGGTAATTCAAACCATTTTGCATAATGCCATGAGACTGACATCAGTCTCAGTACAGGGAGATTATTAAAAAATCCCCAGGAAAATATTGTTCTTTTCTACTACATTGTCTGATGTTTCTGGTAGTATGTTTAGGAGGTGAATTGAAGCAACACTCTGTAGGTTTCATTAGTCCAGCTCCCCAGTGGATTTTTTTTCTGAGTTCAAGGCTCAGAAAAAAAAAATCTCTTTCTGACTAAACAATTTCCCTGTTTAGTCTTCTTAAACATTTTCAAGTGTAGAGTTCCCTGGAGTCTTGGTTCTTTTGGTGTATTGGTGGTAGATAGCTTTCACAGCTAATTCTCCTTTAAGTGGAAAGAAGGCCACTTCCAGGCTCAAGGGCAGCTCCTACTTATGTGTTTAATTTGGTTGAATGACTTCAATTTCAATGTTAAATTTAATATACTTGTATTAATATTCTTAATTCCTTCATGTGATTAGGAATCTTGTCCTCATATGGACTCACGTATGTTTGATTCCAGAAAAAGTCTGCACAAAGCCTTGTTCAGACTTAGCAGCATGCCTCTTTGTAGGGTGAAGTTGAAGGAGAGACTCGATCAGGTTAAATAGCAGGGGAGAAAGGGAATGGTGGGAGGTATACACCAGTAAAGCATGCACCAGCATGTGCATGTTGTGTATGGACACATGTTCTGGGTTTGCACAGCACCCTTCCTTGGTGCTGCTAACATCAGTAATTGATGTCAGCATTGTGATGGGGGCTGTGAAGGATATCAGATGAAGCTTTCCTAGGGGATAACTCATTTTTCAAAAAAATAGTATAAAAAGGTATTACTTTGTTATGCAAGACAAAAGGCATGGGGTTGATAGCCACCTCCTGCAGAGCAGTAATCCTTTGTCTTTAGGATATATAGGCGTGCCATTATCATAGCTTCTTGTAACAGGGATGATATTCAGCAAGTGAACAGGGCTCAACTGAGCCACTGGGAAGCTTCATTTGATGTGCAAATGAACGGTCCTGTTCAATAGGGTACACATGTCCCAAGTCTGTGTACATGAAACTCCACTTAATGTCTGCCAGAGCCTGCAAATAGCACAGTGTATCAGATAAGGACTGGGACCCCTTCAGGGACTGCTTATCTTAATGTCACTAGCAGGAGTAAATTGAGTTTTCAGTCTGGAAAAGCCTTTCATTCAAAGTGAAGAGCTTTGACATGTGCTGTAGCCCTGATTAGGGAATAAACTCATGAACCAAAGGTTGAAAATTATCATACCTAACCAGAATGAGCAGGAAGAAGCCTTCTGGTATATCCTGAATGCCTGTGTCCCTGAAAACAAAGATTTTAGCAAAAAAAATCCAAACAAAATATTCCCATGTAATCTTTTCCTCACAAAAGTACAATAAAAATATCTTTGCACTTGCCCAGCATTGTGGAGGAAAGGGAAAGAAGTGAGATCTCATCCCACTAAAAGACGCACAAATGTCCTGTATGTGTCTATTTCTTGCCCAACTGTGAAACTCAGACAAGCTGTTACTGTTTCCAAAGAGGCCTTGTACCTGCCAAAGATCTACTCAGAACATTCTAAAATTAAGCCAGGATGACAGATCATGTCTATACAAAGAGCATAAAACTTTAGATGTTATGCCTTGAGCTCCAGTACAACATAAACAGGCCTAAGTGAAGTGGCTTAGTACAATGGGGAAAATCAGATTATGCCATTAGAAGGAAGAACTGTATGTGAAACCAAAATAATTCAGATTATGTAGTCTGCTTCTGCTTAAGTCAGAATAAAGACAAACAACCTTGATTTTCACAGAACTACTTGGAAAAATAAAGGACTACTCAGTCTGAATAGAAGTGAAGAAGTCTGGTCCTACAATGTGAAACTAAATAAAACCAATCTTTCTCCCCTGAATACAGGAATTGAAAGAGTCTGTTCTTGAAAACATCTATTTTTCTGTACTCAGAGGCTGTGTCAAATAATTTCCTAGTGGTAGACAGATCAAATTCCAGCTATGTTAAGGGGTACTTGAAAGAGTAGAAACATTTGAAGTGAAATATTTAGAGTTAGATCCAGGAGGGTCAGGACTAATTTGTGAATCATCAAAAGGCCCAAAGGTAACCTGCATATAAGTGCACAATTTCGTGCTTTAGTTTGTCATCATCCTAAAAATTGATTCTTCTGTGCTGCATGACTAATATTTATAGGCAAGACTTACTAATGGAATGGGGGTTATAATAAAAGCTTTTGTTTGCCCAGGTAAAATAAGGCTCGTGCACAAATTTACCGTGCTCTCACTGCTCTGTGGTAACTCTCCTCAGAGTCTCTCTACTGGTGGGATTTATTGCACATATAAAAGTATTTAGCTTGCCTAAGCCTACTGGTGTAGACTCACTTGAGAATCAGTCTGCATCTAAGAAAACTATTTCACATCAAAGCATTCTCAGACTTTCCCAGTCTAGGTGCTAAGTTTTGCTTACTGGTGGATTATTTTGGCATAGGAGTGACTGGAAAGAGATTTTTGGCCGAAGGTTACTTATTATAAAGATAAAATTTTGTCAACCACAGAGATAGAGAAGATACAGCCTGAAAATTAGAGAATTAGATTTATATAAAAGCATCCAATTAAATAGGAGGTAAAATACAATGTAATTTACTAGGATAGTGGCAGATAAGAATAGAGAATACAGGAATTCTGGCAAAAAATGGCTTTTATTTTATGGATGCAATCACCTTACATAATTAAATGTGGCTTCCTAGGCAGGAGTCAGTCTTCATTCATGCCACCATGCCACAGAGGTGAGGAAATGATTTCCCTAGGGAAGGCACTGCAAATGACAGCAGAAAAAAAAACTGTGAAAAATCATTATAAAATGTGCAACCACTGCACTATCTTTCACTATGATTTAACCCATTCCTGTACACCTGGCAATAAGCCACACTGCTTTGAAGTATGCTTGCTCTCTTTTGTCTTTATGATACAAACCATACCAAAACCCATCAGATACAGTGGGCCAAAGGGATTTTTTTTGAGGCACATCTCATGATGTTGTGGCTAAATGACGTGATTGTACAGAATCTTGATGCTGCAGGGCTGGCTGCCATTTGTTGTACTAATGTCTTATTCCTTTTTTCCCTCCACCCCTGCTGTGAGCACTAGTGGAAGAGGCAGAAAGCAGGGCAGTGCAGAAAGGCCCCACTGTGCTCCTTGTTCTGGAGACATGTGTTAGCTCTCCAGTGAGTATTCCAGAGCTTGCTGTTTCAAAGTCAGGCTTCTCTGAGGCATGCTGAGTGCTCTTATCCACTACCCATGACATGCCTTGTGTCAGCTGGAATGCAAAATATGCTTGTTGGGAGTTGCAAGAAGACTGTGTCAACATTGTGGGGTTTATAATTTAGCTCACTGGTTAATGTTCTTTTGTAGAAATTTTTCAGTTCTCTTTTACTATGATTTGATGCTGATTGCTGGGAAAATAATTATTTGAGTGCTGATGCTCTGTGCTAGGCTGATAGCACATGTGACACAGATTCAAAGCCTCTTAGATGTGACTCTTTTACTGGACTGCCTGAACCTTTGGAGGATGAAAGTGCTATGATTTCACGTTCAGGTTTGAAGAGATTTGCTTTCCTCCCATGTTATTCCTGTCTGCTTCTTGTCTGTCCTCATAATTATATCTGGCACTTGATTGAGATAGAAGAAGATGAGCAGCCAGATGTTGCAGTCTCCCTCATGCCTTATGGGCTATTTAAAATCTCACTCACATTTTAAGCCCTCCTGCACTCATATTACACTGCAAAAATTCACCACAGACGATGTGATGGGAATCTGGTCCCTAAGGTCTTTATGCTGGTGGGGTGATTCAGGAAAGTACGAAGCCCATGTGACAGCCTTTGCAGATAGAGGGACTTTTGAGTACTTATTGCCCCTCTCAAGGGTGAGGTTGTCCCCCACCAGTGGCCATGCATTTCCTTACCTTGTCCCTCCTCACCTTTCCCCTGTGTCCAGAGATACGACCACCTACGTAGTGGTGTGGGGCTTGGTGAGAAGAGGGAGATGCAGTTTTTAGGGGCACAGTTGGGAAGCAGGTCTGCAGAGCTGCCCCTTTAGGGTGGTGTGGTGATTGGACAGCTGAAAGCTCCACTTCAAAGGCTTCTGCCTTCAAAGTACTGCCATTAACTACCATTGACTTGTGCTAAGGTTATGTCTGTACTCTCTTGAGCATTATGGCCCCTGTACCCCAGTTTTCAAAGGTGCTGAATGTGCTCAAGTAACCAATTCATTCTCACAAGTCATGGGACATGTTTCTCACACTCTCCCAGCCTGTGTTTGCACCTGTCAGTAGATCTAAATTGTGATACAGCATTTGGGAAAATGCCTTTTGCAGAGCAGAAGTTATTTACCCAGCACTGGAATATTTTACTTGACTGAGGCAGTCTTTGATCTTTTGTTCTGGGGCTTTAAGAGTTGTGCATCCAGTCTCCAGGAGAATGGTAGCTGGAGCCTTTTGTAGGTAATCTCCTTTAAAAGCCAAGTCACTTTGGCTACCTCAAGGTCTGAAGATTTCTCGTTTATAAATTACATGATTTTCTAGGAAGTGGATTCACATTTTAATCTGCATTTGAGCATCTACCTTGCAAATCCATTTAAGCAGCTTAAATTATTTGGCAAGGCAGTGGAACCCCAAAGTGTGAGTTAGCTTTCCCAAGGAAGATTTTTCACTCATGCAAATTTGGGTTTCAAGTACCGCCAGCAGAAAAGCAGAACAAAGAAGAAGGAACTCAACCACCTAAACAGGGATTTCTCACTACACCTGGTTGGTTTTGTTTTTCAGATTGTGAATGAACCACCAAATGAATGCATAGAAACACTTCCACACTGGTAGTCACCTATTGTATAATGAATATACCATAATTCTTTCAGAAAAATGAAAATACTGGAGGGCCCCAGGCAGCCAATTAAAATTTTTCCTAAGTTCAGATAATGCATCAAGATCTATTTTTATACCTGCTGACAAATTAGGCCTATACTTTTTTCCTTCCTGAATATAATTCTTGCACAGTTAAGCACACAGTAACTTTTCATTGCTTTGCTCTGATGTTTTACTGTTTCAAGAGTTAAAATACAGCAATTCACAAAGAAATGGACTAAAGACAGGTAGCCAGATAGTTGCATTATTCTTCTGAAGTCAGATGCCTCATGAATCACTGCCCTTGTAACAATTTTAATTAACTCAATATATTTCCCATCAGGAATTTAAAACAAACAACCATTTCAGAGGGAGTTACTGACTTTGTGCACCTCTCACAAACAGCAGTATGCTTACAGGAGAAGGAAGAGTTTAGGGGAACTGCTTTAAGAAGCATTGTGTCTCTAGAGCTGCCTCTTTCACAGCTCCCTTTCTACCTCCAGCTCCTGCCTGTGCAGCATTACTAATTTGCCTTGACAATTGACACTCGTTGTGTTTCCAGCAACAAAATCTGTAGTGACACAGTGACTTAGCGTTTCTGTTTTCCTGGGAGTGCAAAGGGAATTGTGCCGTGTGCTGCTGCCTGACCCTCATTATGTATTGCATCTGTTCTGGCTGGGTGCTGCAAGAAGTGCTAATTCCTATCTTGCCATCTGCCTGAAATTGTCATAGTCCTTCAAAGCCGTAGACACATTTTGTGTTGTTCCATACGATTTATGCATTTCATTGGGACTCTGAGAATCTTTTGGGTCATGTGTCCTGACTGTAAGGTAGAAGGTAATGCAGGAGGGTGTGCAGCCTCTCACGTGCCCTATGGGTAGCTGGGTGCCAAGTCCTTCTGATGTCTCTTGGGTGGGCGAGAGGCTCTGGGTCGGTGCTGTACACAGCATGGGGTCCTGCTTATGGAGAGGCATTGAGGGACAGTGAGTGCTGGAGTCCTGAAGCCATCCCATGTCACCTGGCAGCTCAGCAACACCACCAGTCCTGTCCTGCCACCTTTGCATTTTCTTTAATAAACTCAGGGAGAGGAATATCTACTCTGGAAGCGTTGTCCCAGGGCTTAGGCTTGAGGAAAGGGTGAGAGAAAGAGAAGGAGAAATTCCTCTGCTTCAAAATTCAGTTTTAATTACTGCCTGTCCCCTGCATAATTTCCACCTCCATGGCTGGCATGGGCTTCAAACAATGGCTATAGGTGAAGCCTCCAAAGTTAAATCTACATCACCAGTAAACAGGAAGCCCTGGTGAGAGTAGCTCCCACACTGGTGGCAGTGGAGGGGTATATGAGCAAGCAGCCCACCCATCTGTCTGTCTGTCTACCATCCGTCCATCCATCCATCCATACTTGCTGTCACCATCACTACCTTTGGGAGCTCACTGCTTCTAGCCCAGCCTTTCAGTGAAGGCACCATGGAGAAACAGCCAGCGGCAAGCAAAGGGTGTTTTTTATTTTACATGATCTCAGGAGAATCTCCTTCAGCACTGGACACCACTGCAGGGCCAAGTTGTCAGCAGCTCGATGGGACACAGATGTGGCACAGGGAGGCCTGATCTGCCTTAGTCTGTCCTGGGAGAAATCCCATTAATCTTCTCTCTAACCTGCTCTGGCACACAAGGTCTGACCTTACCTGGCACCTGCTTATCTTGGCAGCTGCCACCAGTGTGGGAGTGCCCTGAGGCCACAGCACCTGGGCAGGGGGTGGGGGAAAGGAGATGCTGCAGAAAGTGACTGTAAACCTTTCTGTGGACA
Source organism: Ploceus nigricollis (assembly GCA_013399945.1). Lineage (NCBI taxonomy): Eukaryota > Metazoa > Chordata > Aves > Passeriformes > Ploceidae > Ploceus > Ploceus nigricollis. Next base: position 695,078 of record VXBC01013193.1, read on the forward strand.
ATCTCTCTGACTTGGGAAATCCCTGAGCTAACTCTTGTTACAGGATAAAGCTATGTTTTCTGCACAAATATCTCAGTATGTTTGTCTGGAGTCATACTAGTCTGCAGCATTCTCCTTTGGCCCATCTCACAGATTCCTGGGCTGGATGATCTTCCCATCCTGACTTGGCCAGGGATAGCAATTTCCTCTGCACCTGGCATTTCCCAGCAAAGCAAATAATAGCTAATGAGCTCACTGCTGACATTAAACATTTCAGAAGGTATTTTTAAAAATAATTCTGTTTGTTTATAATTATATATATAAAAAATGATAATTCTGTTTGCTTCCAGAGGAAATAAAGCTATGAAAGCAACTGCATGGACTTTACATAGGGACCTCTGAGAGAATGAATTTGTAGGCTGCAAATTTGTAGATGGGTTTTTATTGGCTTTATCAGTAAGGTTACAAATAAAAGCTTTGACATGGGTAAATGCAGTCATGCATGTGTAAAATCAGTGAGAAAATTCTCAAAAATCCAATAACTGACAAATGCACTAGGTCACACATGTATAGCTGAGTTACCACAGTATAAGTTATATTAAACATATTGAATTATCTAATTTCGAGAAGATCAACAGACACATGAGGTTGTCTGAGATTTTCCTGACGGGGAATAAGTGGGAGGTGTCAGGATGTGCTCCTCTAAAGGATGCAAGGGTGAGAGGTGTCCTCCATGGAGAGTGGCTCTGTGCCACCAAGACTGTGTTATTTATTGTCACAGGGACCACTGGGCATGGAAAGAGGCATGGATAGCCCTCTGTGGGACATGCTGGCATGGACACCCCCAGCACAGCCCAGCACAGCTGCTGCCCTTGCCCCTGCCAAGTTGTCCAGCTGAACATCAGGAGGCTTTTCCCCCTTCCCTCTGGGAATAATTAAGATTTTTCCTAAAGCAGGCCTGGTGAGGAAGTGGGTTTGCCACAGGTCATTCGGAAACATTTGCTAATGACCTCCTTGGTTCCAGTGCTGAATGCTAATTTACATTATGAATTTCACTCGATGGCTGTGCTTTCTGCCAGAAATGCTGACTCAAGATGCCATGAGGTGAAGCTGTTGGAGCTAGCAGAAATATTTAGTAAATCTGCTAAAGGCTGCACTAATCAGGAAAGAAAGGGATAAAAATTCTGATTAGAAGTGACATCATTTTACTTAATGTAATTTTTTTAATGCTTTTAAGGACGGCATCACACTGAAGCTTCATATAGTGTCTGCATCTTAAAGCTAAGTTAAAAAAACCTTGCATATAATATCCAGATCTAATCTTACCTTGCCAGCCAGCAAGTTTCCCGGAAAAGGAGTGGGGATCTGTAATTTAATAGCATTCAGTATAATTAGCAACTGATGCCAAGAGAAGAAAATGTAGAATTAGCTGTACTAACTTTGAAGGGCCTGAAACAAAGGGAGAATATGCATGAATAGCTGGAGATTCCTCAGATAATAGTAATGTCATAAATTTAGGATATTATAACATACTTTCTAAAGCGAAGTAATTTCATATTCCAAGTAGAGAGCAAATACAAAGAGCTTTCCTAAAGCATGCTGTAGATTAATGAATTTCAAACAGTAACATCAAAGTAAATCTAACAATAACACTGCCACAAATAAAAAATATGATGGGAAGCAGTTAAAATATAAAGACAAAGGGCCAATTTTTTCTCATATTATCCTGGTGTAAATCCAGCATAACTTCGTAAATCTGCTCTGCGACTCTGGGTCTAGAGATGGGAGTGACAAAGAACAGAATTTGATTCATGCTTACATTAAAAGAGTATAGAGCCATGAAAGAAAAAAGCCTGAGGGTTTTTAGGAGATGAGAGATCTTGAAAGCAGGGAGAGAAATGCTCTGGAGGAAACGCTCGGAAAGGCAGAGCTGTCTTTTCCTATAGTGTGTTGTTATCCCAGTGTGTTGTAGGATCCCCATCCACATTCAGGCAAATGCTGATCTGCAAAGCACAGGAGAAGTTGCTCCAGAAACCCAGCGGATCAAAATGGACCTGAAGAGACAGATGGCTTGTGTGGGGTTTGGAAACATACAGGGCGGGAGGAGAATGTAAAGCACCCTTATGAGCATGGCTCGCTCATAGAGAAGGAAGAGGAGAGACCTCCAAGACAGCGGTCTCCTGGGTCATCTCTGTGCGTGCTGCCTGTGCCAGTGTGCAGAGCTGGAGGTGGAGGGGGCTTGGGCTGGCTGTGGTGCACAGCCCCTCTGACTGGGGCAGCCCCACGGGTGACCGAACTGCAGCCACGTTGGGGGCGAATGCAGAGACTCCAGGCTGGGACTTCCACACCAAGGGAAGCAGACAGGGGAGGTTACCTGACCCATCGTGACCAAGGCACCTTCTGTTTCCAGTGTCAACCACTTTGAACCAGCTGCAGCTCTACCCTCAGGTGGCTGAGCAAATGGATGATCTCCCTCTGCTGCAAGGCTGATTAGAGGGGAATCACTGGGTCATATGCCGCCACTGCTGCCTCCGTGACTCTTACCTCTCCCCAGGCAGTGGGAAGGAAATGAAGGAAGTGACTTTTGCATGCCCAGAGTCATCAGTAATGCATGAGACACCTGAACATTTCAGCTGAAATGAATAAATATGCACATGCATCCACTTACTGGGGTGACTTAGCAAATGCATTCCGACAGTAAGATACCGAAGCCTGCACACAATGAACATAACTAAATATTTTTGCTGGAAGCTGTTCAATTGTTACCATCAGGGAAAGCACGGTTAAGGCTGACATGTCCTCTCCCTTCTGTTGGCTTCACTCTCCCTTCTAGTGCTGCTGCCATAACAAGCACTTACACACGTACACAAAAAAGAAGGCTGGGTAATGATAGGACTTGGCAGGACATGTTATTTGGGTTCTGCAGCAACCTACTGAAGTGCCACTTGCCAGGTTGCTATTCAGCCTGAAGAGATCAGGCAGTCAGTGTATCACATAGCAAAGGATTGCTAAAAAATAGAGAGGACTTGTGTCAAACTCGGAGGAAGTATTGATTGAAGCCAGAAGCGGAGTCAGTGCTTCCTTCAGTGTTTCTAATCTGTCTAAATGACCCGCACAAAGAAGCCAGCTGCAGACTTCTTATGTTTGCTCTTACCTGTAAGTGAAGAGCAGGCAGCAAAGAAAAATCAAAGGCATGTCAGATGTGCTGTGAAACTGGGTCACTGCACAGCAAATGGAATTTTATGTGAAAATATGAAGAAAATGGTGGGTAAAACATGAAACACATGAACCTAATGAGAACAGCTCACAAAGCAAAGCCTTTGGAGTAGCAGTTGCCTCGTTTACCAAAAGAACTGAACATTTGAGAAATCAGTTTCCAGGAAATAAATCAAAACCTGAGACACTGCTAAGATATCTGGCTACTCTTCAGTACAGGAGCATTGTTTTCATCATATGGGTGATGGTCAGGGAGCAGATAAGCAGGATATGGCACCTGCTTGGATTTCCTTGGATTTCCTCAGATTTCCTCGTTTTCAGCTGTTGTAGCCAATCTTCCAAAGCTGAAGAAAACTGAATTTAGTCCTTTTTCTGGCGAGAGCTGCAGAAGCTTGTGTCCATTAAGGCAAAGGGAGAGGACCCCGTGAGGCCATGGGAGAAATCCCATTACAAAGGTGGTGGGGAATTTTAAAACATCCGTTTAAAAGTTCTGGTAATATTCAGTGTAGTATTTGATCGAACAAAGAGCTCCTTGTTAAAAGCTGTCAGCTGCTCCAGGGGACTGGGAGGAGGAAATATGGCAGTTCTGGAGCAGGAGGATTTCCCTGCTACACAGTGGGAGGTTTGGGGATGCTGCATGCAGTCCTTGATATGAATAGGCAATTGCAGGTCAAGAAGTACTTTGGGATTTGACTGAGGAATGTCAGATGGAAAACTGGGGAAATCAATTTTAAATGGAAAACTGTGAAAACTTGTTTTTTCTCCTTGTAATTTCCAGATCATGTCATTTAAGTTCAGGAGTAACTCCAGGACATTTCTTCCAAGTGGGTGGGACACTGCATGCCAAGTTTCAGCAGTAATGGGGAGGATGAGTTTGGAACACACCTGCACATTCCTCTTCTTTAGACCAGTGCCAGAGGACTTCTGGGGTGGGATGCAGTGTTGGGCCAGAGGGTGGTGAGGGTGTTAAAAGTAAGAAATCTGTATGACCTAAAGTGGTAGTAGCCCCCAGCAGGTAGGGAATGGAAGGAGAGGTGGTGTATACTGGGTGCCTTCACCACAAAACTAGGTCTCTATGCACATACAAACAATAAAACATATTTTCAGCTGGCATTCCAAGCTAAAGCCGTCGAGGTAGAAACACACTGGTGTTACCTGGTAAATCATAAGCTGCCTTCTTGGAAGAAATAGAGCGTTAAATAGAAAAGCTAAGTGAACTCTGATGAACCAAATGGCCTAGGCTTGTTCCATCATTTTTTATTAATTGCACCAGGTGGTTCATTTTGTGTCTCTCAGAGTAGATCTGAATGCTCTGTTCTTTCTCTGAATTGTCACTTGGGCTCTGATTACTGGAAGCCTAAAGTGATGGTGACAAACACCTCCCCAGGTGCTCTCTGGAAGAGAGGTTTAGGAGAAGAAGGACCAAGGATACAGAGTATGCAGAAGCCACCACAATGATGTACAAAGAGAGGCTCGAGGGGGCAGGGGGTTTACTGCCCTGCAGGAACAGAGTGAGGCTATTGGGGTGAAAACCGGCTCCTCTGATAAACCACCGTGCCTGAAATAGCTCTCCTTTTGCTGCCTTTTTCTGTATTGCTTTCCTCCTGAGGGCAAGATGGCTTTCAGATAGATTCTTACCCAGACATGAGGGTAAGTGGGTGAGGGAGAGACAGCAAATGCCCTTTGCTGTAAGCCTAAGCTCAGAACTCCCCTTGTTTTTATTTTAAAAGAGGCTTTTGGCATCAATTTTAGGTGAACAAGTTTTTCTTCAGCCTTCAGCTTCTTTTTTGCACTCACCTCAGATGCCGCTGAGCCACCAAAGCGATGACAGGTCATCCGTTAGATGGAGGATGTCAGTTGCCAATGCAGAGTATTGATTTCTGCTGATTGCTAATGAGTAGATGGAACTGTAACTTTGGGTGGAGAAATTGAGCTGATTCAGGCAATTGGAAGTGTTACTCAGGCCAGTGGAAATTTCCTAGCTAGCATTTAGCTGTGAGCTTTTGTGGTACAGGCAATTCCCTAGGGAAAACGTCTCACCCTCTCCTTGCCTTGGTCTCTGAAGCGTTTGCATGAGACTGGTACCTCACCCTAGCCTAGGGCAGGGAATTCAAAGGAGAGGATCAGCCCTCACATCAGAATATGAAACTACGTGACATATTTGTATTTTTAAAGCAGCTGCTTCTGATCTGTTGGAAGTTCATCTGCCTGCCGAATAGTATTTACATTGATAATGTAGTGCACCTCCAAGGGTAGGCAAGCAGCCACCTCCCATTCAAACTGATTTTCATGGATATTATAGCTGCACCAACAGTTAGCTTTAAATCCCAACTCCTGATCTGTGTAGAGTCATTTCTGTCTGGTCTTGAAAAAAAAAGGAAAAAAAGAAAAGTCTGCTTAATGCAAGATGCAAGCAGGACAAGAAATCCCTCTATATGAGTTCTAAGCAATGGATCCTCTGTCATCCCTTGAGATTTATTCAGCTAAATTTTTCTATTTTGATGTTTCTCCTCTGTGCTTTGATATATTTTTCTCCCTGTCAGCAAGTCACATCTTAAGCAATACAGATACTTTGCAATTAAACAGCATTTTGAAGAGTCAGTTTCCCCCCTCCTCTCTCTCTCCAGTCTTCATCTGGTATTATGCTTGCAAAGTCAGTGGCAACTGGAAAACTAATCCTGTTAAACTCTCTGTAGAATTTCTGAAATTAACTTTCTAGAGAGGAGAAGAATTTTACTTCTTACTGCATGTTGAGACTTCAGAATTACTCCCTTCCCTTGAGCGATACGGCTTTCATATCTCCATAATGGATGCTGTATAAAACTTAAGACAGGTATTCATGTTAACAACGTTAGTCAAAAATCATATTAGGATGTCAGTATGGTCGTGTGGATTAAGACGAGTGCTCCAGCTGATCAGGATCCATCTTCACCTGCTCTAAAGGAACTTTTAAATTGATTATCTGTGCAACCTGATCTAGTGAGAGGTGTCCCTGCCCATGACAGTGGGGATTGGGACCAATTTCTTAACATTCTATGATAACCATCAAATTTTTCTCGTCTTCAACTTGATAACAAAAATGAAGTGTGATCTAGCACCAAATTGATTTTCCAAGTCTCTTCTAAAGGGGTGGACAGCTCAAAAAGGTGTCCTCTGTTTAGTCTAGGGATTTTTCCACAGAACTATGTTATTCTGTGTCTTGTGTGAAAAAAATGAAGTTATATAAGAAAGCTTGTTTGGATTAATTTAGAAATCATATATATATTTATAAAGGACCTTCTTTCAGCTCATTTTGTGGCTCAGTTTTAAGGAGGTAAGATGACTTTGCCAAGAGCACACAGGGTCCTGATGTGTCAGCTTTGATGAGCTCTCTTGTGCTGGTGGGTGTAGAGGTGTTATGGATGCTTCAGGCTGTGAAAGAGCAGCTGAGCTGCCTCTCTGTGCTGAGGAGGCAGGGTTGCCTATAGAAAAACTCTGTCTCAACATGCTGCAGCTATCTCCTTTGTTTTATCCAAAGGTGAGAAATATTTATGAGTCACATGGCTCATACCATGGCAGATGTATAGCCAAGGTATGCGTGATCTCGTGCTGGGGAGGAGTCCTTGCAGCAAGCACGTTGTTGCTGGGCTGATACCTCCGTGTCTGCAGCCTGGTGTCTGTGGCAGGAGCACAGGAATGCAAGGTGGCTTGTAAATAAATTACATCACTTGGATGGTATGAAAGCTGGCTGAAAATGTTTTGTATTCCTTTCCTCGAGGCTCCTAGATGTGCAGGATAGCTGTGCAGGGGCCTAGTTGTTGATGTAGTTGTTGCTGCAGGGCCTTAAGTTTGCTGATAACATATGTTAAGTTTGACTTAAAAGGAGATGCACCAAAGGGGGTTGGCAGTGTGAAACTGTAATTAAGCCTCCACAGAATTTGGGCTTCTGGGGCATGTAAGTTAACACAAGGAAAACTTCGTTTGACTTTAATGGAAAAATACCTATGGTGAACAAAGAAAAACTTGTAATTGGTTCATCAGAAATCTCTGCATTGTGGAGATTTTTAGGTTTATTTATGTGTTTTGAAATCAAAGGTTTGTCGGGTGAGATGGGCTTCTCAGTAAGTGACAGCATTCAGCATTCATGGAGAAGATGGCTTTGCTCTTGAACATCTTCCATACCTAAAAACCATTCATCTCTTATATGAAGGACAAAGGACACTGGATCACCAAATCCAGCCCTCTGACATCAAAAACAGCTGTATGGTGTGCCAGCAGCACAGGCACCAGTGGAACCTGTTCTCTTACCATCCCTCCAGTATTCCTTGGCAGCACTGGTTCCTCAGCATGGCAAAAGAGGGGAAAGCACTCAACATGCAGAGGGCTTTCTGGGGCAGGACAGCTGCTCACTGGGACCCAGATGCATCCCTGCTGCCCTCTCTAGCCCACTTACCCTGCCAGGTAGTGCAGGAGTCTGGGGCAGAGCCCTGGAGCATGATAACCACCACAGCTGGAGGAGGAAAAGAGTTTAAACTGCTGAATCACACCACATGCTCCAATTTCTGTGCAAGGGAAATGTGGGGAAAGAGCTTGCTCTTGCCATCAGATATGCCATCTGCCCTTAATAACCTATGGTCAACTCATTTTTTATCCTCTTCTGTATGTAGTGTGGCACTGGGAAACGATCACAGATCTGATGTTAATACACAAATAGTCAGCAAGCTAGTTAATCACAGCATTCAGAAGGCTCTGGGCCTGCCTTGCTGTTTGGCAGAGATAAATAGGGCATGCAAGTGATACAAAACAATATTTTAACATTATTAAAAGCTGATCCCACATTTCAGAAGTTATTCTATCACTTACAATTCCAATAAAAGGTGGAAGTCTATTTTCCATTCTTTGTATTGAATATGCATACATACGTGTATGAGTAATTGACACTGCTGGCAGTTTTTCTATTAATAAAGCTACTGTATATCAATAGAAGTAATTAATAGCTGCTTTGTCCCCAGATTACATTAGCTCATTCAGTGCAGGGCATACAGATCCTTCCCCTGTGTCTCCAGGAAAGCAAAACAGCCTGGTCTGTTTAAAAGAGGATGCAGCAGTTTAAGGGGGGACGCCCTGAACCTGCAGGAGAGGTTGCAGCACATCTTGTGTCTGCAGCTCTGGCACTGGTGTCTTTACAAGCTTCCCTGCAAAGTTTTCTGGGAAAGATCTCTGTCTTTGTGGCCCCCAAATCTTGTGGGTACAGTGGAGGAATGAGCTGGTAGAGAAGCTTATTGGAGTTTGAATTGTACTTTTTAAGGAAAACCACTGCTACATGACTGGTTCAGTCAAAGTCCCCTGCACAACCCTTTGCAAACTGCTTTGCCCAGAGGGTTTTGTGACAAAGGTCACAAAAGGAAACCCTTTTCATGACCCTTTTATACAATGATGATATATGCATTAGTAAAGAAATATTCCAGGAGATCTTTGGTTTCTTTCAATAGCAACTGTGCTAAATATTGTTGATATTTTGCACATTCAGAAAGGTTCCTCACTGCAAGTAATTCAGCATGCAAGCAAGCACAGAACCAGCATATCTTTAAAGTCCCACAAACACACCTTAAATTCCAAACACATGGCCAAGACCCAGATAGACATCAGGTAAGAACTATTCAATGTCCTTATTGCATTTAGGCTTCAAGCTGGCCTTCTGTTTGACATGAGTTGCCTGAAGAGTGTGTGGGAATTCAAAGGATGCGACTGCATATCTGTAATAAATCATTTTCTTATCAGGGTACCAGCACAAAAGCTACCATATCTCAACATACTGAATTCTTTATTTTTCTGATTCTCAAAGCATTTGCTCTGAAAAGGGCTTGTTTGTTGCAGCAGAGTTGGTGGAAGGCATTGTGGTCTAATCCCACTGGATGAAGGGACTTACTTCTTCCTTGACTAAGAAGCAAAGGGGCCTAGTAGTGAAAGAGCTTTTGTGAGCTTCTGGATGATGCTGGGATGAATTAGCTTTTGCCTTTAGTAGCATACACCTTATCACAGTTGTGAAGAGAATTGCAAATCTGCAAGAGCCACTAGTTTGAAAGATAAAGCTCTTCTGAGCAGGAGCCAAGGGCCCTGGCAGAGTCACTTCCACAACAGTACTGTCCTGCCTTCTCATCTCCATGGCCCGTCAGCTGGAAAGAAAAGCCGATCCCAGGTGCAGCACGTGTTTACTTCTGTACCTGCTCATGGCATTCAGGTACCTTTTTTTGCTCCCTGAGGACCATGATATTCTGATGCACCCTAGGGCATTGCCATGGAGAGAAGAGCACATGCAGAGCTGGCTAGAGTGGGAGAGGTGGCTTGGGAGCTACAGAACTTTGCCATTTAATCTACACCCCAGGTAGCCATTATAAACCCTGAGCTATGTTCTAAGGCTGGAAAGCATCAGGCCTTTTTTACTGCAGCATTTTAAAATACCTAAGCATAAACTCATGACCTCTGAGAGGTTTTTTTTAAGCAGTGTGCTTACTACATTGCAGTTTTGGGAGTTGGCCCAAAAATCTCTCTGAGGCAAGACCAGAATAGCATCCTTATAAACACATGTGAATTGGAAGGGATTATAAGGATTAATGAATGCTCATAGCTCTCCTTAGGTAGATACTGACTTTCAAACCTGAACCAAACAACAGTTTTCAGAGTGAGTAATTCTGAAATCTTAATGTTACCTTCCAAACAGCATCCCTTCCAGTGCTGTTGTTCATTAGTTGATAATCTTCTGTAAAGCTTTATGCTTGGGAACACTTCTCTGTGAGAGCCCAAACCACAGTCCTTCCTAGTTTTAATAGCAGTTGTGCCATTGGTGTCAGCTGGCTTTGGGTCAGGCCCTAAGTGCTTATAATATTGAATTATGTGGCAACTGTGCATTTCCATTGAACTCAGCAACAACAAAGTGGTCTCCCACTGCGTATTGGAGAAAGGTGGGCTCCATAGAAAAGTAAGTGAGGAAAAGCCTCCTAACAGTATTTGTGTAATTGTTGGCCACCACTGCTGCTACTTTCATTATAGGAAATGTTTCCTTAAAATTGCTATGCTGCTGGTGTGGCCCGTTCTCCGGTCACTGCCTGACAATATTAATAAGGCAGTGACAAAGTTGTGTCAGAAAGTTCCAGCTCTGACTTTATTTACCCTTGAGGGCAGATACAATCTCAGGAGGAGCTTTGAATCCTATTATGGCAAACCATGGCTGCAGTGGCAGGCTGATGAGATAGAGAAACCCACACTTCCTTGTCTGGAAGCATTATTAATAATGTTTCTGAGGGTTGTTCAGTTATTTTCTAGTTTTTCCTCAAATGTAAGGCCACCTGTTATATGTATTTAATATAAATACTCTGCTTGGGATATCCTTCATAGTGGGTAAGGACAATTACTGTAAATGATTGCAGGGGATTACTGCTGTCTCTGGGCCCAAACAAAGCCTGTGGCTCCAAGGATCACAAGTCAGGAATGCAGCAGATTTGTTACCTACGGTCACTCCAACATGTGGCAGAGAATGCTGACTCTGCTCCACTTTTAATGTGAGTGGAAGATGCATGCATCAAACTGCAAAAATGGATGCTGGGACCTCGGTGTGACCACAGCAGCCCACTGCTGGACAATGATGCTTTTGACAAACCGGCAGCAAGGCAATTGTTTGCAGCAACAGCAGCCCCCACAAAACTGGATAATGAGATTTTTTTCCATGCAGTCCCCACAAGAAATTTGTTTGCTCAGGAAACAAAGATGCCTAGCAGGATTTCTAAGTCTATAAATGAGACCGTGTCTCTTCTCTTCATATTTACAACATGGCTAGCCCTGTCATCTTTGATAACAACACCAAAAGGTCTGTTTTCTTAGAAAACAAGCCCTCATTGTTCAGGAAATTACCATTGAAATTTATTTTATTAAGACTCTTCTGTTTGGCTGGCCATGGTGTGGGAGCACTGAAACGCGTACAGAGCAGAAAGACTGCTGAAGTCTAAATCAGACTTTAATAAGGGAATGCCATGTTTCATTTAAAAGATTCTCATCACCTTCCTTTTAGTGCCATCAAGTGAAAATAAAAGTAGGGCTGTAACTACATCACTGCCTCCACTCCATATTAACTGTGAGATCTCTCACATTTCTTTCCACACCTCTTCCACTCCTCCCTAGCTTTGCTGCTTGCTTAGCAGGCTGTCAGGATCCCGGCGCCCTCTCAAATAAGCAGATGACTAGCTGTGGTCCTTGTTCATTATGGGGTGACAAGCTTAAGGAATAAATACCTACAACATGGAAAGTTTCGTGCCTCGGTGTCAGCCTGATGTGGTTGGGTGGAAAATGAGGTGGCCTGAGCTTCCCCACTCTCCCTGGAGCGTGAAATTGGACAGAGACTGACTCTGACAGATGCTCACCCTCTTTGGGATCTTATTGCTGTACTCAGAACCATCCTGTCACATTGCTGCATTATGCTTTTACAAACTAATGTCAAGTCTTGCTTCTCCTTAGAGTGCTTGACAAACATTTTGGCCCAAATCCTTCTTTTTGTTACCCCTAAGCATTTTCTTTTTTTTCATTCTTGTATCCTATGTCCTTTCTTCCTAACTCTTCATTTTTTGCTTTAGGCAGTTCTTCCACATATGTTCTTTCTCATACTTCTTAATTCCTTTTTCCTTTATATCTTCCTTGGGATCAAGCCAGTTGATCCCCGAAGATTTATAGGACATTGATTTCCTTGGCCTTCCCTGAATTCCTAATTACACTTTTGTGTGTAAAATAGAGCAGTGGGGACAACCAGTGGCTTAGAGCTTCAATTCCATCCCTACCCCTCTCTCTTTAAAGGATTGCAATTATATTTGGTCTTCAGGAGGCTGTTACAGTCATTACTGGAATGGGACACCGATCTTGAAGTTAGTAACAGTGTATTGTTAAGTGGCAATAATGAAATTGTAAAACTGAAATGAAACTCCTGTGTCACTGAATTTAGTCTTCTCTTACCACAGATCATCACATTATACACAACTTTACCTAAAAGGTATATGTTTTAGTTTGAGATAGCAGTTTGCCTTCTAAAATTGGGAAAGTACATCACTGAGAATGTTGCATTCATGGCAGGATTTTGCCTTTTGAACATGAAACTTTGATTACAAAGGATCTCTCATCCCAGAGACATCACTGCTACCTCTGAGAGTAGGTGGGCCCACGTTCTTCTTTGCATCAGTGGGCTCATTCTTGGCACCTCTGTTGGGCAGCATAAGCTTTAATAGACTTGCATTGCTAGACATCCTAGGTACCTCATGCAGCTGGAATTTAACTTGCACAGAAAAAAAAAGAAAAACACTAAGAAAAAGAACAATATTATCTGACTTGATGAGATGAGCCCCACCAGCAGCAATATGAATTCTAGAGCCAGAACCTTGACACAGCTGGAAAGAAGAGCCAGGAGAGTTCCAGAATACCTCTTCTAAACAGTCTAGATTTATGCCAGGTTAAAGTGACTCTTCACTGCAGCCTTAAAATTGCCTCTTTTGCTCGCCTTCACAAGAGATAAGAATGAACCAGCTGCACTTCACTATGCTTTATCTGATGAAGCCTTTTTCAGGCTTTTTATAAAAGTAGGCAGCATTGTTCTGAGTGAAAGAGAAGCACAGTTTAATGGGAAAAATAAAGGCTGAGCAGTTGATAGTTAAAGTGACAGCTATTGGTGTGGGCAGACAATCACTGGATGCTGCACATTTGTCTTTGGCCCAGGCAGCAGATAGGAGGGCAGAAGTTATGTGACACAACTGGTTGTTCTCTGAAGTTCTCTGATTATAAATATCTCTTAATCTGGAGTAGCTGTGAATATATCACCATAACAAGAAGCCATATTCTGTTTAAACTGCTTTATGCTAGTACAGTTAGCAATTAGCCATGCTCCAGCTTTTAATAAACACTTATCAGAAACATTTCATGGTAATTTTTGATCAGATACATGCAAACATTCAGTAGCAGCATTCAGTGGAAACTTCAGAAGCTTTACCACTAAAGCTTCTCAGCAGGTCTGAATTCATCTGTAGGCAGACTGATCAAAAGTAAACTGCTATTGGCATCTAAATATAAAAGATTCAGTTTGTAACTGATCATGGTCTTTTGTAAAGCCAGATAATTGGGAATTATTTTAAAGTCTTTAAACATATTTTTATTTCTTATCTTGTTTATTAATATTAATAAATATCTATATAACAATATCTGTGGTAAGATGCTCAAGCAAAGCGCAGGATTAATCTGACCAATTTATCACTTTCCACTATGATGTTAATTTATTGTATGTGGAAGTCCATAGTTGTGCCAAACAACACATTTTTTAGTGAATATAAACTCCATTATTAGTCTTCTGGTGTGCCCAGACAAAGGGCTGATCTTCAGGAAACAGTACAAACCAACAAAACCCACTGCTTCATCAGCACAAAGTATACAGCAGCTGATGCAGCTTTGTAATAATAGACCATCATAACAACCTTTGAAATGGAATGATCCCAGTAAGGATTGACATCTGTTATGATTATTTGTACTTAAGTAAAAGCACATATTGGACCTACCATACTTAAAAGGATGAAATCAAATTCAGTCTAGAAGTTACTTGCCAATCCAAATTTTCCTGGAATTAGCACAAATTATAAAATATTTTTGATCCTGCCTCAGAACAAGGTCTGGTCTTTGCATCTTTGATACCTTCCAACCAAATAGGTTATGATTCTGTGGAGTCAGCGTAAAAATATAATGGAGCAGATGAGCATTTCACCTGGCAGATCAAAAGGGCAGAAAGATAAAGTGACACCAGGCAGTGCTATCAACAAAACACAAGATACAGCCAAAAGCACTTTCTGTTTCATTGTTCCTTATCTCCTGCTGGAAATTTTTCCTACTTTGTAGTTCCCTCCTCTTCTGTATTTCACACATGCTATACTGATTTGCTGATTTGTAGTCGTGGCACTTTTATTACCCTTAACATCATCCTTGAGTGTAGCTCACACAGGCATCACTTTCCAAACAAACACAGTTGTGGAGATGGGATAATGCAGTGGACAAGTGCTTATCTTGACTTTAAAGAGCTATGGCTGTTGCATGTGACCTTCATGGTTTTGAGTTATTCTTTCTCACCTTTTACTTGTGTTCCAAGCAATGTCTCCTGCTTTCTTTTCCAGGTAATGTCTGAGCTTTATGCTTCTTAATTGCAAAGCACCATGTATTTGTTGGTTTTTTATGGGCAAAACAGATGGAAAGTCAAAACACATTAATGTGGTGGTGCCAAGCACAGAACTCATCACTGCTGGATTTAAATGTAATGCTCTTTACAGAAAGAAAATGCTGCTAGCAGTGCAGCTGATGCATGCAGTGAAAATCAGCTTGTAAACACAAAATTAAAAGAACTACAACACATTTCCCTTTCTCCCTTCTTCTCTCTTTTAATATATACCTTTTGTATTTAATATCGTTACCAATAGCATGAGTGTTTCTTGCTTTTCTCTGTCATCACATCCTTGAATAACGAATACAAGTTGTATTAGTGTAAACCCTATTTGCTGGCTTTGTAAAACAACAACTTTTCTTATACACTGTCCTTATGTTGACAGACCTCAGAGTGTTAAAATTCTGTTCTTTCATTTCAAGGCTTTTTTTCTGGCTGCTTTGTGTTGGTGTTGTAGCCCTGTGCCTGTGGCTGCAATAGGTGCTTTAGTGTCTGCTGTGGAGTTGTTAGTGCTGGTGCTTACTCTGCTGCCTCATCTTTCTGGTGAAATCGATGATTTCAGGTCCTCTTTGATCTATGTTAATTACAGAGGGGCATGAAAACAATGTTAATTGTTTAGCTTCTGACTCCAGTTCTTGTCCTCGGGTATACATTTTTCCTCCCATGTTGAGTCTGTGAATGCAAACACATGGGTTTTATCCACTGCTGGACCGTGCCCTTGCCAGTTCCTGTGACCAAATTTGAGCAGCAGCTCATTCTGCTCAGTCATGTGCTGACAGGTGGAAAACCACGCTCCTTATTTCAGAATTGCTTCCAGTTAGGTGTGAAACCTGAGCAAATAATTCTCTTTCAAAAGGAAAAGCTTATATTGTTTTCTGGATGTTTATACCCCACTGTGTAGCTATTAGTCTCTCTGTTATGGGCAATATTAATAATTGACAGAGGGCAGGAAATGCAAACAGATTTAATCTTAGCATCATACATTTATTTAACAACAACGTATACATTTTTAATGGCATTATGGATTTTTAAGTAGGGGAAAAAATGTGCATTCTCTCACTGGGGTGTGGTTGAGGTCTTACATTCCTATGTGGGAGAAAAAGGTCAGACCTGACCTTGAGGCATTTAAACACAATCTCAAATAGCCATGATAGTATTGAAACCTACTAATTCTTTTAAAAGTATCTTCAAAGGGAACTGTGATAGGATGCAATCACTGGAATATATTTCTTGTAGGTCTCTGAATTGCTATCTAAACACATAACAAGCAAGATAGCACCTCAGAAAATCTTTATTAAGTACCCTATTATTTGAGGGGCAGGTCATAGACTGTACTACCATTTACTAGATTGAATAGCTTTTGGGAAAGTATACTGGCAAAAACTTCCAATCTAACTCCCAAAGCCAAACATGATATGAGAGCCTACTCTATTGTAGACTCTTAACCTGTTATTCAGAAATAATCAATCTTGAATCTCTAAGTGCCTCAAATACATTGGAAAATGCAGGCCACGGAAAGTTTTTCTTATCAGGTTTGAACATGCCTTTCTTGGGCTAAGTGCTCTCCAGCCCAAACTGTTTCACACAAATCTTTTCAACTGGATTCAGGGAGTCCCCATCCACAGCTCTTGCTGGCCCCAGCCTTGTGCTGGTGTTTGTGAAACTGCATAGCAAACTGAGCCAGGGAACTCAGCTGAAAACAAACAAACAAAAAAACCCAAACAAAAACAAACAAAGAAACAAAACCCCAAAAAACCAAACCAAAACCAGGGAAGGAGGAAAAAAATAAAGGCCATGGGATTCCCTGCATTTGCCTTCTGTGTGGCACACAGATCACTGGAAGTAGAGGAGAGGAACTGCCCTTTGCCTTAAATGACAGTTGCTGCAAGCTGTCTAAGCCCAGCCTCAGGGTGCAGCCCTTCAATGATGACATAGTTTCATTGGTCATCTCAGAACATAAATTCCCTGATCTGGGCTTGCTAAAATGGCTTGGAGAAGAGCTTCTGCACTCATGGAGACCTGGTCAAACTGTGCTCAATGGCAGGTCAGCTGGAGGTCACTATTGCAGTGCTCACCAGCAGCAATTGTCTCTAAAAGGGTCACTAAGTCACGTTTAACATCTTTCTAGATGAGAAGACACCTTACCATTATCTTCAAGATGACCCCAGAGAAGTTCAACCTTTTATCTTGCATTTTAGCTAATTTGTTCGTAAAAGAGATGTAAAAACATTTGCTTGCCTCCAATATGACGGGCATAGCAAGCAATGGTGGCTAGGGGCTTTCTGAGGAAACAAATTCATTTTATCAGAATCAGATGTGAGAAGCTTTTGCTCAGGTCTTTGATCTGAATCACTTGACTTTGGGACATCAGTTGCAACCTTCTAACCAAGAGAGAAGCTCTAACCAACCTGTCTGCTGCCTGCTGTAGAGAAGGAGTGCTTAGAGGTTTGGTGTCAGCATTTCATGATTTTTCAAGAGTCAATACTAAAATAATTCTAAAGGAGGACAGGAAGCAATTTTGAAATCCCAGGAATTTTTGAGGATGGGCAAACATGTTTCTAGATCATAATTCTGAGCAGCCAAAAGGTTGGGGAGGGATAGGAATTTTAAGTGCTGTGAGGGATGTAAGTGATAATAAGTGTTAACACACACACACACACACACACACACACGTTTTGTTTTCCCCCTCTTGGATTATCTTTGGCCAGGAGATATAACAAAAAACCCTACTGCATACTTTGGCATGGAAATATTTGTGTACATTGTGGGCAGAAGCTGAAGCTGCCTGCAGCTGACTATGGGTGGTAGTTTGTGTTTATTTTGTGGTGATTGTCTTAGACAAAGTCCTTTGAGGATCAGGGGCTTTCCCAGCTGGAGGTAGACTGTCAGGGCTAAGATGGGAATTATTCCACAGTGGCATGCGATACAGATGCTTCCAGCTCAGCTTCACAAGGCCTGTTTCTGCCAAGGTTTCCTCCCACAAATAAGTCTTCCTTGGACTAACTCTTTCATTGGATTTCAAGGAAGAACATTTTCAGGCAGGTGAGAGCAGGCTAAGGTGAGGTCTTGCGCCTTCTCTCTGGTTTGGCCAGACTCAGAATAGCATCATGGCTCCAGGACCCATAAAACTGCTCTAGTGCCAAGTTGTGTTTGAGTTTAACATGCCTTCTTTCACAGTGTACTAACTCAAAGGCCTGCAGCATTACTGAGCTTAAGGACATTACTTCAGTAATGTGGCTGTAAGGGCTTCCAGATCAGAGCAGACTGTAGTCTGCTCAGCCCATACTACAAGTAGTAGAGCTCAGCAATATGCATAACAGTCTGTTAGATATGCATTAAACATCTCTCTGTTGCAAGATGGAATAAGATTGCATCTAACATCATTGCCTTGGAGGATTTATGCCCCTGCAGTGACAAAATGCTCTCACTCAGCCAAGTGAGGTCCCACAGAGAATCCTCACAGAGCCCAAAACCAGAAATCCAACCCCCCTAAACTCCCAGCCACAACTGTCTCTGCCTAAGCAGGATTGTCACATAATTTAAAAAACAAGATAAAGAACAAATGGAGGCACCTTCTGAATTAGTGAATAGAGAGCTCTCTCAAAAGTCCTGCCATTGTTCCTGAGAAGAATGATTTTGTCCAGTCCCAGTTTTGCTTAAGGAGAGATATCAAAGGAAGGAGTGAAAGAAAGATTATTATAGTGAAAAAGCTATTATAAGCATGAACACTTTCATTGACCTTCATCCAGAACACTGAAATCTGTAGGAATATTGTGTACGTATCTGGCAGCAGAATTGTACCTCATCATTTGTGGCTTCTCTGTTGTGTTATTTTTTTCTCTCACTTTGAACTCCTCCAGTTCTTTTAAGCTCTTGAATAGATGTGGTGACACAATGGCTTTCCGTGCCCCCTGCCACTGCCATGATCCCTCTGATAATTTTGTCTCCTGAGCCCCCTCTGTACCCTCAGTCCAAAGTTTAAATCAGGTGCTGACTGCAACTCTTCCAGCTGTGTTTGATGGAATTTTACTGCTTTGGAGTCATGTTAAATCTGATATATAGCTCAATCTACACTGCCCACAAAAGGTAATTGTTCAATTTTATTTTTATGGTGCTTCAATTTACAGCAGGTAGTTAGATTTTGTATAGGTTTATGCATTTCAGATGGCAAGGCCCCATCATTTTAGTGCAAAACTTTCATGTACCCACCTGCAGACTGTATTTTAAAAAGCCTGGCAATTTTTTGTTCTGGGTTCTGGGACAACTTTTTTACTTCCTGTGGTTTAATATGATGTAGGATTAATTATACCCCATGGGTAACTCTGCAGCTTTTGTCTTTGTGTCTGAAAAGAATGTTTTAGAGGTGTCCAACCACATGAAGCAGGGGGAAACATTCTCTACATTATTACTTTGCCATTCTTTAGCAATAGACTGGCCTTTGCTATGTTGTGATGGTTCCGCAGCGTCAGGAATTGGATGTGAATTTCTCCTTGTGATGGGCTATTTTTTCCTGTCAAAATTGTATTACTGGGGTCATATGTTACAGGTATATTGTGAGCCTAAAGAGCGTCCCAGCCAATGAACACCATGATATGCCACACTTAATTCAAGCAGATTAACCTCATGAGACACTAAAAGAAAAATAAGTTGCTGACTTTAGCGGGAGACTTGGATGACAATCATCTAGGTTAGATGGCAAAGCAGCAGAAGGTGAAGCAGTTTGGCTTTCAGAGGAGACTTCACAATGTTGTGGTATTCCATTAAGCAATAAATACTAGAATGAGAGTCTGTGGGGTGTTTCTTGTTGTCTTCTCCATGCCAAGCCTTATGTCTTTGTGTACTGGCCCACTTCAACATTACACAGGAGCAAAGAACTGTCCTGATGCTGTAACTGAATTTCATCTAATGTCCTCTCACCATAATGGTCAGTGCATCTGAAAATACTTCTGGATGCTTCATATTGGTGCTGAAGGGAAGATCACTTTGAAAACTTTATCAGTTGGGAACATGTGTGTCATACAAAATACCTCATGCTTTTTCTTCCCATACCTTGGATGTTGCTGAAAGGTTAGTATAAATAATTTATTCAGTGCTAGCCATTGCTCTTGCCTCTGTATAATTAATAAATTCAATAACCAACATCTCTAGATGGAAATTGTGGGCATCCTGCTGTTAGTCTTTTGCTACAGTAAAAGCAAGTTGACTATCTTTGATCTTGGTCTTTTAGCCACTTTCCAATGCATGATGAAATGTTACCTCTCATCCAATGACTACTCACTTTTAGTAAGTCTCTAGAGTGTGGCTTGGTCAAAAGCTTTTGCAAGTTTAAATAAATGGCCTCTGGTGGTTGCTAAGGGACAGGGTATTTCAGCTCTCCTTGTGAAAAGTACAAAATGCAAGAGTATTTGCAGACCAAGCTTACTTAGTCCCCCCAACTGCAGGAGGGGGATTTATCTCAGCCTTTAACTGTCTACATGCTAGCTGCCTAAGCTGAGTTAGTGACCTAGGCTATGTCTTTAGTCACTGTAGAGAGAAAAAATAACCTCCAAAGGGCAGTTAATTTCCTCCTAAAAAGGTGTCTTTAGAGGTTTCATTTGACAAGATGCTGACTTCAATGACAGACCTGGTTTAAGTAGTTTCTGCTCCTGAATTTTCAATTCCCATCCCTTTGGGTGTGCTGCTACAGCTGTTGCTGGGACCATGCTAGAAGATGGAAATGGAATGGATTTTTTTCATTTTTAACCTCACAAGAGACTCCTGTGGAAATTAAGGGTATGGTTTTGCAAGCCTGCTGAGCTGATTTAATGGCTGATTGACACTGAAAGATGAAGGTCTGGGTCATCTTCCTTCTGCCTCTCTGATAGAATGGTCCGGTCCTCCTTAACGTGTCCAGTGTGTTTCTATCCTCTCTGTGTCAGCACAAAGCTCCTGTATTTGCGTGATGAACTTGCCAGGGAAACTATCAAATGGAATATGGGCACTACTAAGCTTAATAATTTCTTTAGATGCAGTGTGACCTTGATTTTGTTGTTGTTGCACCCACCAGAATGACAGCACTGGTGGTCACAGAAGAGAGTGTGGAGGAGGTTGGACCAGACTACTTGGTAATAGTATGTGTTTTCATGGATACAAAATGACTCATGGATCCAAGAGTTAAAGTTATGTCATGCTTTGAAGCAGGTTGCCCAAGGCTGTAGCCAGATATTCAGAACCTGGTTGGACACTGTCCTGGACAACTTGGTCTAGCTGGCCCTTATTCAGCAGAGCATTTGGGCTAAATAATTTCAAGAGAGGCTTTCCAACATCAACTGTACAATTATTCCTTGATTAGGGACTGCTCCACAAAAAGGCTCTTTTACACTTGTCACATCAGTTGTTTAAATCAGGATTAAAAGCATGGTCCCATAAATAGCTGTAATGGAAGAGTTAAGAAGTGGCAAACTGGACCACAAAAGTGTGAAAAATTGACTTTAGAGTGATAGGAAATGGAAATCTTATAAACAATTTTTGCTGTTGCAGTCAGCATCTACTTGAGCGACCTTTATAATAGTCTGGAGAAATTTTGTTCACTCCAGGCACCTATTTCACTTTGCTGATTGAAGGGGGAGGCTTGATGAGTAGCTTAGATTAAGTGGCTAACTTTCAGATGACTGAACTATGTCAAGATGTGTGTTACTATAAGCTGCTACTTGTTAGTGCTACTTGAGACCCAGAATGCAGCAGTTGTGAAGGGTTGACAGGAATAGCCTCAGAGGGCTCAGGAAAAGCCTTTCATAATATGGTAAAATAATTTCACTCCTGGGCTTGTTTTTTTGATGTTAATGTAATACTTGGAAAACTTGTCTGATCACTGCACTTTCCTGATTTCCTGTCTCAAACTGATTTAAGTGGGGACTCCATTAGGACATCAGAAATGATGTGGTAATTTGGTGTGCTCAGAGCCTCTTTACTTATTTAAAGAGAATTAAGGCAATGAGTGAGCCATCCATTATTTATTGGTAGCTCTTAAGAAAGCACTATGGTAGATGCTGTTGCAAACAGACATATCATGTGATTGAAAAATTAAAGTCTGTGGGTGACAGTTTCTGAAAATTGTTTCAGTCTTTCTACACAAAACTTTTCCAAGCTTTGACAGCTCTGAAAAGATTGCTTTGAAAACTCTTTCTAAATTGTATGAAATGGTATTTTCAGATGGCACGAAAAAGCCACATAAATTCCTCTACATCCTAAGATGCCCTGATGTTGTACATCCTTCTTAAATGAGGAAAGCCAGAAGGTAGGTAACCACCTGGTACATAACCTAGCTTTCATGCAGGCTTCAGGGATGAACTGTGTCCCTGATTCAGTGGCTAGGAGAGAGCAGGACCTATAGCCTTGCCTCCTGCCACCTTTTTGACTTGCTGATCGTCAGGTACTTCCTAAAAGCAGAACCTCCTCAGGGAGGCTGCAGATGTGATGAGTCACACTGAAGAAGGGCTCCAAGAAGAGGTACCCTTTCCTTATCTCTATACAGAAGTCTCAATCCCAACTTTTCTTGCCTTCTTGCCAAACCAGGGACTTATTAGAATCTGACCCATATGTTGCTGTCTAATGACAAAAACCTACTCACAAATTACCTTTCTTATACTTGGTATATCAGAGGAAGGCAGAATGTATCATGTATTTATGAGACAGAATCAAACTCATAACCAATGGCCCTAGAAACAGTGTAAGTTACAAAGATTCTTAGGCTAAAATATTAGGTTGGGGACTCATTATCCTAGCTTTGAATGCTTGCAAGCATTATGATTATGTCTGAAATAGATGTCTGCGTACACTCTAGAAGAAGAAGGTGCTCCTGGGCTCTAATTCATCTGGCTGATTTTAACCATCTTGCTTTGGTGTAGAAACTCCAGTTTATGCAGCCAAAGGTTTCTGTCAGTTGACTGCAAAGGAAGACCAGGTGAGCACATCCATGTGGAACTGAGTCCTCTCCTGGTGTACAGCAACTGCAGCATACATGTGTGTGTGTGTAGTCTACCTTTCTGTGTGTGTGAAAAGTCTTCCATAAAAATCAGATTGTTGCAGCACAGCATATGTAATAAAAACTTGAATTCAGCTGGACTTCAGGAAATGAGAAAATCAGTGTGTGACTAGAGGAAAAACATGAAGGAGACATTACTGGTTTAATAGCACCAAGACTAAATATAACTGCTGGCCTGTTCTTTAGACTCCTGGAAAAAAGGTCCAGTCTGTTGTTCCTATGAGTATTTCACTAAAGAATGCAAACCGCATGCCAGGTGAGATATTTGCTTTTATGTTTCTGCACAATATGGAGCCATTCAAACTCATATTCTAGTCTGCTATTTGTATATGTTGCAATACTTCCCACTTTTTCTAAGTGTCTTAGCAATGTGCAGAAGGGTCAGTACGTGCAGCCTTGAGCCAACTGAAGATTCTCCATCTGTATTTGGAAATCACAAAACTGCTGTGTCTCTACATAATTAGTTCAAGCACTGTGCCAGACTAATAGGACTACATAGCTTCCAGATTGCATCTGACTGGCTTGGAAAGATGGAGACATCAGAAATTTAAGCATGTACTCTGTTGGACTGAGGAATGTCTGAGTGATATCAAAGACTTCTTTTTTTTTCCCTTTTTTCTTTTTCTTTTTTTTTTTTTTTTTTTTTTTTGGGTGTTTGTTGAATGTTGTGCAAAAGAACTAAATGAAAACAGTCACTGGAGTGGATGAGGTCTGCTTTCTCTGTAACTAGTTGTGGCCCAGCAATGGAGTCTTCAATTAAAAACTGAAATCCTTAGAGGAGATTGGAATTTTGCTACTGGGTTCTTTCCTGCTGTAAATATCACTAACTCTATTTTGTGCAGGCAGTCTTTTTTGTAATGCACCATTGGTATCTGACTAAAACTGAAAACTTGTAACAAGCAGGAAATCAAAGGACATAAACTCGAGGTACCTTTTTAGTTTCTGTGTGATTTTGAAGGACCAGTTGTTCTGCACCAGCACTGGAAATGCTTCAGTTTGCTTAATGCATATCAATACAAAAAACTCTCAGAAAGTATCTGGTTTCTAGCAGAAAAAATTTAAATGAACTATCTGTTGTGGGATTTTTAACATGGTTTCACAAAACCTGGATATTTTTCACCCATAACAAACAAATTAATATGTTTAGTGTTTCTCCATATACTTTTACTGTTCATGGTGGAAGCCCAAGAGGATCTTTATTTCCTAACTTTTCCCATGAAAGTGGAGCTGATGACCAAACCCCCCCCCACCCTAATCTGAGACTCCTATGAAGAGTGCCTTGGACCTTCCTGAAGTTTTGCCTGTAGGAAACATTTTAAAAATGATTAATCTGCAAATTCTGCAGAAGAGAGCAGTTAATGAGTAGTCAGGAGGTCTCATGATCTGGTGCCTCTCTTCTCTTTTCGACTCTTTGTATGGACATAATCTGTAGTCTTGTGAGCATGCATCCATGGCCTTCAGCAGCATCCCCCAGAAAAAGTAATTATTATATTTAGGCACTGGGAAGCAATTTGCTGATGCCCTGAATGAACAGTAAAGAATCTCATGTAACTGGCCATTAGGTTTGAAGGCTTCTCCACCTGTTCCCATTCTTGACTGTCTACAAGATCTGTAAAGGGAGGAGACATCTTTTATTCTGAATCTTCATAACCTACGGGAGGAAAATAAGGAGCCTCTTAATCAGAGGAGTTTCTTAATCCCTTGCAAGAGCTTGTGTTTCAAGCTGTAGTCTCAGACAGTGCACATATATTTTAATTCATTTGTAAAAGGTCATTTCTACTAATGAACTTCCTCAGAAATTTCCCTCTTGCTTTACAGTGTAGACCCATGAGATTAAAGTCCTTGTGCATGGCATGAAAGATGGGACCTGGTTTAATTGTAATGTGTTGTTTGCTGACCATTAAATAAAGATGAAATAAATTGTCCATTTCCTGTCTCCAAGGCTGGTTGTTTGAGCATATTACTCATCTGGGGAGAGAGCACTGTACTGCCAGGGCTGAGAGCACATACATTTATCATTAGTAACAGCACAGGGATGAGATGCTTTCCTGTAGCCTTGTCTTTTGTTTGTGAGATTAACTTGTTTTCAACATTGCGAATTCGATGTTATGGAACAATTCCATACTCAGTAGTTTAAGAGCTGAATATTGTTTTCCCTCATGTAGAATGCAAGTCCCTGTCCTGAACAGCATACTTGCAAGATTTTACAGTTGTTATTTACAACTGAAATGTTGTATCAAGCCTAAATATAGGGGAAGGCGAGATCTTTTCACTATGGAAGTAGATTAATGCTCTCTTTGCTCTCTTCCATTGGCTCTATTTTGTTTGCTAGTGAGAATATTTTCTCTGCAGAGTTTATGGACTCAGGCATCTTTAATCCAAAATCTGACATTGCCATGTCATAAATGTCATAAAACCCTAAATCAAAGGCATTTGCTATTTGGAGGTGTGGAGTCTTTTTAATCTCCTCTGATCCTTGCCCGTACTGTGAAGTCTCTTCATTTGGGTGTCAAATATGGATTGAAGTGCATGATATTGTTAACCCTTCGGCTTTAAATGGTTATAGGTTTGTTACCTGCAGTGACAGGATGGAGGGATGGGACAGAGGAGTGATGCAAATTAAAGTGATCAATTATTCTTCCTTGTCTGGTGTGGAGTCATGATGTAGGCTTTGCTTTGTTCAGTGCCTAAGGAGATTCCATACCTCTTAAAATTGAGGTATGGGCAGGTGCAGGTGAAAAGGAGCGAGGAGAGCTTCACTACAATCTTTAGGCATTGGGGTCAGAATTCGCCATCTGACTTTCAGCTGGAGGTCCTGCAGAAGCCAGGTTCCAAAGACATTGGTGGTTTTGATCTATGTGCCCTTACCAGCCACGCTGCTGTGAATCCATGGCAGCCAGAGGTCATTTTTAGCCTTGAGACCCTTGGGGAGCATGTTGCTTTTCTCTCAGCTGCTGCAAAGAAGAGGGCTTGTGTCTTCTAGGTGCTTGTGCCCATCTTGCTATGGGTTCCGCACTTCCTAGAACCTCCTGGTTTTTCTGTGACAGAGGGGAGAGCAGTCCCTTGGAGGCAGTGATGCTTTTATTCCCAGTCTCACAGAGGACAGTGCAAACTGCTGGTGATACAGGAGAGGAAACCAATCTTCAGAGTGAGGAGGGAATGCAGAGGCTGCCTTGAGTCTGAATGACCTCACACCAGTCATCACACCACTGGACAATGAATATTACATTTATTTCTGTGTAACAAAGGATCCAAATTTAATGTATCTCCTCCTCAGCCCCCGTGCAGTTACTAAACTAGCTCAGATCTGAGAGTGGTGGGGGAAATATATTAGGGTTAAGGCAAAAGATTTCAAAAAGAGGCTCCAACCCCAATGTGGTCCAAGGCTTTATTCCTGGAGGTTCCCAGATGGAGGAAGAGGGAAGAGGGAAAGAGAACGAGCCAGGAAAGGACAGGGCATTATCTAGACTCCTGTTCAGGAAGGGATACTTGGCTCCCAGCCAATGGGGTACAGAAAGGAAGGAAGGGTTAAACTAACATAGTTACAGCTACGGGGGTCTCTGGGCGGGGAGAAAGCATTCCCCAGAGCGATGCAACACAAATTCTTACTGCTTCTGGGGAGAAGGTTGGAGGCAGCTCCAGGGCACTATGTGAAAGGAAATAAAAAAATCAGTTATAAATTATTACAACCCAGTGGAAAAAAGAAAAAAAAAAAAACCAAAACCCAGACCATTGTCTTTTATTACAGTGCTAAATCAACAAGAAAGAACGTAGGTGATTTGTCAAGGTGGAATCCACATTCCTTACAACATCCAAACTTTCTTTCATTAGAATGTCAGTATTCTCATCAAATTATTTTGCTTTCATTAATAAGGCTTTATGCAAATGAACCCCCCAAAGTGCTAGTTCCTGCTCACAAGAAATCCTATCAGTATGGAAGTGGAGTAGTTGTGTAACTCTCCTTCTCAAGGTGAACACAATTAAATGTAAAAATCCTAACAGACCCAGGGCCCTCAAATCTCTTTATATAGCCACAGTGATAACTGATAATACTTAATGCTCTGACAGACTTGGAAATGTGTTGTTGAAAGACAGCACTAAGGCAAACATAAGAATGCACAGCTGATCACAAACAGCAAAAAGAAAGTTGAACTAAGATATTCAACAAAAGCTTTGTCCAAAATCAGGTGATGGGCAATTCCAAGGATAGAAAAAATATAGTTTTTAAATATTTTAATGTCAGCTGCACAATCAATATTTTTCATATATTGTGTATACTATTTTATTGCACTTTCTGTTTTTGTTAATTCCCAGCTCTCCATAATGCTTTGGAACACCTTCAGCAGACACTCACTCCTTTGTAAGGAAGATTGCCTCAGTGATTGCATGGAAAGAAGAGGAGAGGGGGACAAGGTGTGGGCAGCAATGGGAATTTCTTTGTAGCTGAGTAGATTTTTTGGGAAGAGAAAGAAAAGATTTCATGGAAGCTTTCATTTTGCTTGGTTATGAAGCATGTTGAAATGTAATATAGGTATAGTATAGTATAATACTGGATGGGTGGTAGACAAGTGTGGAGGGGCTTGTGAGGCAGTGATGTGTGTGGCTGGTATCTGGAGGAGAGCCAGACCAACTGTAACACAGAGGTAACCCAGAAGGTGCTGAGCCTGAAGAAGTATTAAGGCTTCCTGGGGGTCCCTTCAGAGCTTTATTGAGAATACCACAGCCACTGGAAGCACCAAAGGCCTGTGGGGAAAGGGTACCAGAAAGTTCTTTGGAGCTAAGAGGGAGATGGGTTAACCTCTTCAAGAACTGGTATATTGTTTTTCCATTAAAAATAGTTGACTGTTCAGGTCCTGGAAGCATAACTGCAATGCAGGGGCTGGGATGGCTCAATCCAAATTCTGTGTGGGAGAAAGACTCCAGGGCATACCAGACCCTCACTTAGACTGTGGTTTCCACAGTTTGTGGATATTGTGTTTAATACTGGCTCTCTTTCCCCTCTTTCTCTAAAAATATGGACTAGAATGTGAAAAAAAAAAAAAAAGTAGAGTTTAATAAAAGTTGTAATATGTGCTAAAATTTACTGAATAGCTTCTACAGAAGGGCTAAGTAGGTAGGACTTTTCAGCCTGGAAAAGAGGTTACTGTAAAGGTTATGTGAAAGACTTAAAAAAAGTGAAAGAAAGAAAAGTGAATAAAAGACTCTCCCATTCATTAGAAAAACTGAAGGGCATCAAAAAGTATTAGCAGGCAGTGA
Source organism: Ploceus nigricollis (assembly GCA_013399945.1). Taxonomy (NCBI): domain Eukaryota; kingdom Metazoa; phylum Chordata; class Aves; order Passeriformes; family Ploceidae; genus Ploceus; species Ploceus nigricollis. The sequence continues at coordinate 722,761 of VXBC01013193.1, forward strand.
GTTCAAAACAAACAAAAGGAGGTGTTTCTTTACCCAGGTAGTGAGAAACGTGCATAGCGTTACTTAAAATGCTGAACTGTCTCTTTTATGAGAGTAATTCATGGCAGGAAAACCCCCCAAGGGCTGTTGAGTATAAGGGCATTGCCTCTGGCTCGGAAAGTCCTTGAGCTGCAGAGTCTGCAAGCCTGGAGGAATGATCTGGAGAAGGGTCTGTAACAGACTTGCTCTGTTCTTCAGATGGCCAGATGGGAATTAGGGGGGACTTTGATGTGACCCAATAAATCCCTAATTTTACAGTTCAGGAAGAGCTTCTATCCCACTGCATCTGTTTCAAAGACCCTCCTGTAGAAGGATCATCTCAAAACCTTTTCGAATATCTTCCTGTTCTTCCACATACACATTGCTGCTTGCTGATTTAACCATGTGGATTGCACACTGCTGTGGCTGTGGCCTGGGAGGCTGGTGAGCACAGAACAAAATCATGTGCTTATGCTTTTAAAGTATGTTTGGAGTGCATTTTAAAGCACCTTTTTTTCTTTATTGTCTCTTTTTTTCCCTCCCAATCACAAACCCACAGCCATACACTTGTGAGTAAGTGCACTGGGTTTAGTTGTCTGTGTTTGTGCTAGGGAAAGCCATGGAAAGGTAAAGATAGCATAAGCTGCCATGGGAAATTCTTGGGTCCAGTGTTTTCCAGAGAGTATTGCAAGGACTGTCAGCCCCTGATATGAAGATAGCCACTTCAGAGCTGCTCTAATTTATGCTTATCTTTCTACAGGCTTTGGAAAACAAGTAACAGGAGATCAGCACACTCCAATTATGCCCTTGATGCACTCCTTATCCTGAGGACCATAAGCATGACAGCCTTTATTCTCTTTGCTCCTTGTGTCTGCTCCTTAAGAAGGCACAGCAAAAGAGAGAGAGGGAGGAAGGGAGGGGAGCCCTACATAGGTAGCAGAAGGGTGATTTCTCCTGGTTTTAAATACCTTTGGGATTTTTCTTTGTTCTTGGATTTTCATATTTCTAAAAATGCAGCATCTTACTGGTTAGCAAAGCTCACTTATTTTGTCAGATAGGATGAAATTTCTAGCATAATGGAGAATCAGGCCTGCAAGACCGCTGCAGGCAAATTGGTCAAGGAGATTTCCAGAGCTGCTTTGTCTTGTCATTTGGAATTCCTCCATTCTCACCATCTTCAATTCATCCTCTATATCCCACATCCTCTTTTCTATTTCACATCGGCAAAATGAACGAGACATACCATTCTTACAAAAATAAGATATCAACTGGGGACTGACTGATATGTGATTTCCTTCCTCACCACCTTCTCTCTCACTCTCAGAAATGTTTATGCTTTCATTCCTCCCCAGCCTGCCAGGAGCAGCTACTAAAGCATTTAAATGATGAGTCTGTAGCCAGGGAGGGCAAGAGGGTGGTCTCCTAAGCATGGCTGGGAGTTATTAGTCCAGGTTAATTACTAGGGGAATTTATGTAGTGAGCATCAATCAAGGCTTAGACACATCAGATTCTGCTGTATAAACTGTGGCCTGTGCCCAAACTGCATAAGATGGCCTTTGTCTTAATTTTATTACCATGATTTGCTGAATGTATAGCTCAAACATATTCTGAAAATGGGAAACTGGCAAAAACCATCAAATATCCCAGAACTGTGAATGTCAGTCTGCATATTGAAAGGAATAAACTTGGACTGCCTGGGGTTAGTGATAAATTATATCAATTTGGCACTGATGGGGTAAGGTCCAGCAATGGATTGTAACATGTTGCCTTTGCTTAGGGTTACTGAATCATGTCAAGGAATTATGGAGCGAAGGATAGCGTGCATGAGCCAGTTTTGCTGGTGGGACTGAGGCAATGTTCTAGACAAAAGCAGGTTCGTAGCACTGGCATTTCCTTTATCAAACCAGAAGCTCTTTTAAATACTTGCGAACAACTGAGAATTACTCCCTGCTGGGTCTGACTTCTTGAGAAGGCCATATTTGTCAAATAAAAGTGATTGGGTGGTCCATGGTAATAAATAGTGTGTGTAACTTTTCCATACAGGGTACAAAAGAACCAGAGGCAAAAAGCACTGCAAAACATAAAATGTTTAGAGAAAAATTAGTTGGTGCCCAGGCGAAAAATGTAACCTGGCTTCACCATCCCCTGTCATTTCCCTTGTATGCCAGTTCACCACAAGAAGCAGCTTCCAGTTCATCTGCAGCTTTTCTCTTGGGCTCTGTGGAAAGCATCTTTTTTGGCTCAAGCTTAGGGGAGATAAGAGACAGTGGGTTGCCTCTCAGCCCATCCTAGACAGACAGCCCTAGTGTTTGGGCTGGACTTCTTTCCTTATTTCTTTAAGCACCTGCCCAGGTGCAGTGGCATTGAATGCCTGTCCCCACTGAAGCCACCACAGCTGGGATGCTGGACCAGGTGGGATTGCAGGTGGGCTTCAACCCTCTGGTCATGTACTTATTGAACTGAGTGCAAACTTTGGCTGAGGGAATGCCTCTGGAATGTGAAATTAGGTAAAATTATTTAATGACAACCAAAATCTCTTCATGAAACTCAGTGACCTGCAGTTTAACATTTATAGTGACCAAATGTATTTTAAGAAAAAGTCTGAAGAAAATCAGACTATTAAATGTTACACAAACCCACCCTTTACTTGGTAAAACCACACTGTTTAAACGTGTTATAGCACTTCCGTGGCCACAAGATGCAGAGTGCACAGCCGTGTGCTGCTGGAAGAGTCCTGTGACACACACACAGCACTGTGACCTGTGGCAGCGATCGCTCCCTGCCCCAGTGCCCCCGGGCGAGGTGATAAACCCGCAGTGTTTGGGCTGCCTGGCAGTCGAGGAGCCCCAGTCACCAGCCCACGTTCCAAGAGCTCCACGTCCCGCCTGCCAGCAGCACAGAGCGGAAAATCTGCTCAATGCCTGCCTGGCTCAACCGGCTTTTCCTATTAACATTCCTCCAGCGTAAACCTCGGCAAGTGCCACGTAGCTGGGGGTGGGTGGGAAGAGGGGAGGGGGGAGCCCAAGCATTGCTTCTGTGATGGGACAGCAGTAATGTGGGACAGCAGTGGTGGCAGGAACATCACCTGCTGCTGCTGGCAGGGGACGAGAGCAAAGGCAAGAGGAGGAAATCAGGCACAGGGGGAAAGTAAAGTCAAGGAAGAGGGAAAGTTAGGGATATAGAGTCCACAGGTAGCTTGTATGTTTTCTATCTCTGTGTTCCCCACCCTCACCACCCCCAGATACTGCCACTCATAAGGATCATACACTGAGCCACACCCTGGTGCTGCGGCCTGAGGAAGATCCGGGAGAAGGGCCAAAGGCTTTTGAAACAGCCCCCTAAGGGGCACCACAGGGTGCGTGGGGAGGCACATGCACAGGGCTCTCCCCTCTGAGCGGCGGCAGGAGCAACGTGTGATGAACTGACCAACCCCATTCTCCTTCTCCTTGTGCTGCTGGGGTAGGGGGGCACCACAGGGTGCGTGGGGAGGCACATGCACAGGGCTCTCCCCTCTGAGCGGCGGCAGGAGCAACGTGTGATGAACTGACCAACCCCATTCTCCTTCTCCTTGTGCTGCTGGGGTAGGAGGTAGAGCTGGGATGGAGGAGGAGTATGGGAAAGGTGTTTTAAAGATTTATTTTCCTTCTCATTATCCTGCTTTGATTTTGTTAGTAATAAATTCAATTAATATCCCCATTTTGAGGCTGTTTCACCTGTGATAGTATTTGGTGAGGCATCTCTCATGAACCTTATATCAACCCACAAACCTTTATTATAGTTTCTCTCCCCTGTCCACTTGTGGAGGGGAGTGATAGAGTGGCTCTGGTGGGTGCCTGGCATCCAGCCAGGGTCAAACTGCTACACCCTCCTTTGAAGAATGAAAAAGAAGTGGATACCAGTGTGGTTATCAGGGAGAACTTCATTCCCTTGGTGCCAGCAGCTCTCCTGTGGATGGAGATGAGGTTTATAGCATATGAACACTATGCTGTAAGGTCAAAGGTTGTAGATATGTTGATAGCTATAAATTTTATGGGTGAATTCTTCCCAGCACCCTCCAGTTTTATGGTAGAAAGCTCAATACTTCTGCTTTTGCTGGAGCAATGCAGAGTGAGCTCTGTGCATCAAGACTGACATTCCCAAGTGGTCCATAATCTGCTCTCATATAAATAAATAGTATGCAGCTGTCACAAAAGCTTTCATGGATTCAGGGCAGAAAAAAGAGAGGATGAAGATATGTGGCCATTAAAATACTTAATATTCAAGTGAGCCTGATGTCCTGTGGAGCTGACCCAGAGTGTTTTCTTGTTAGGAAGAGCAGAGCCAGCCAACTGGATGCTTTCCTTTCAACGAAGTAAGTGATTTCTCCAGCTGAACTGATGCTCTCTGGTGCCCTGTGCCTGCATGCTGAAGGTGAATCAGGCACTGTCTAGAGTATCATTGTAACACAAAGCTTTAAGTGTCATCCTCAAACCATGAATCTTTTCAACTTCCTTTGGCCACTGAATTGACTGATTCCCTCTTGTCCTGCTTTGCTCTGTGATGCCCATCAAATATGACTTTTTCTATACTCTCTGTGAAATCTGTAGTAACCCTGTGGTAGGTAAGAAAGTCCTACAATTAATTGATCAGCTTTTAAAACATTTGAAACCCAATAACAAATAAATAAGCTTAAGGGACTAGTCTAAAGACAAATGATCAAGAATTCATTTGTCTCAAGGTTTTTACCAGTTTGCAGCTGGCAATTTTGGTGGCTGTGGTTTTAGACAGAACAAATGTGGATTCTACCTTGGTCAACATACAATACAACACTAATGTAATACCAATTACAGATAAACATCTTAATTAAAAACTGAGGAAAGCATGCTTTGATATTTTCTAGAAAGTAGGATTGGAATGTAATCTGAGTCTTTACAAATGCAAAAGGGAATAACAGCTAATCTTGATGTTCTGACAAATTCCCCATAGAAACAGCATTTATTTTGAAACAGCAGAGCCCTTCTGCACAGAAGTAGTTCTGTCTTCAGAAAAACTGCCTACCATCTTGACAAGAGAAATCAGTGTTTGCACTCAAACACAAGACATATGACTGTTTAGTATGTCCTGAAATGAAGAGCATGTTTTCAAAAAAAGAAGGCTAATAGACTTGTCTATATAATTATCGTAATTTGGCAAATGCTTTACACAATCAGGCTGTTGTGGTCACACAGTCATTTTATTTTTGCTTGCTTCTCACACCTGTTACTCAGTGATAGCTGAATTTGGACACAATAGAGGCAGAATTTCTGAGTTCCTTGCTGCTCTCTGGGTTGGATGGGTAAAAGCAGGAGGAGCCTAATGAAATCCTACTGAAGACAATGGAGGTCAAACAGCAGTCAGGTGTAACATTTGGCCAGGAGGTTTCCTGAGTATCACGGGCCACAACCTCAGGTGCTGCAAATAGAACAAATCACTGAGCTCAGTGGCCTGTGTTGGTTTCTCCTGGGATGTTCAGGTGCTGCTTTTCTGCTTTTCTGCCCCTTTCTAAAGTGGCTTTTTATGCATCAAAAGGCTCTGAATCAAAACTCTAAGTAGTATGTAGGATGAAAAGTACAATGAATTTAGGAGCAGCTACCCAGGAAGCTAACTTAGCAATAAGAACTTGATAATAAAGTGCTCGATGAGAAAGGGAACTGAAATTTGAGAGTAGTAACACGCCAACAATGGAGCACAAAGGAAATGTTTGAGGCTTTCAGATGTCCCAGCTGATTTTTGAGGCTGAAAAGATATCAGATAGTTGGAGCTAGCTGCACACTGGAGACTGGTGTGAAACATGCTGCAAAGTCTGTCTTCCAGCTGAAAAAACAGCTAAGCTATTACAAGGCAATCTGGCTAGCATTATATCTTTTAATATATTTCCAGACTAGGTTCTGAAATCCCCAGAGGATCATGAGCCTCCAAGGTCATCAGGGTTTTGACCTTTCTTTTATTGCCATAGCAACCAAAGCTGTCTTTAGTGTTTAAATTAGTTAATCAATTGCAGTCCTTGATTTATGCTCATTGGTAGCAGCCATCCTTGAAAGTTATTTCTTGACTAATATGTGCTTTTATCACAGAAGGGTATTCCCACACTCTGGTTTAATAAGACCCTTTGATAGAGGAATTGACTTCATCATCTGAATTCAGTACCTCATCTAGAGCCAACTAGTATGAATTACTGTTATAGTTTAGTTTTGGTGTTTTGGTTTTTTTCTGCCTAGAATTATCTTCATTCTGGTTTACATTCCCTTAGAAGGAGATGGGGGTCACTTAGTTGGAAATAAGCACAGGCTCTTTTTGTTTCCATTTTATAGAATGCTCCACCTTTGCACTGTATGTGAATGAAATTGCAATGCAGAAATAAGTTAATCACTTCAAACAACTCTTTTGAATGAGATCAAAATATGAACCGTTGCCTGTTTAACTGTCATGTTCTGATAATCCCTGATTCTTCTGATATAGCATGGAATAAAGGATTAAGGTCAAGGTCATCAACTGAAATGCTCTGAGATTCAGGACTATACATTGTTTTTTACTGTGTGGGTTTGGGTATATTGCTCCAGCCCTTGGCAATGTGCTTCCTTGAATCGTAACATGCAGCTAACACTTACACTACGCTCATATGGAATCAGAACATTTAAGTGGTTTTCCTCTTTGAAATGGTACCTTCTTCTCTATTTCTTCTGCTGTTAAACAGATATTTCTGCAGAGGTGCAGGTGCTCAGTTCTGCCTGGCTGAACTGAGCCACAGGCACAGGCTCACAGGGATGAGAAGGGACCTCTGGAGGTCTCTAGCCCAAGCCCCTGCTCAAAACAATTCCTGCAGGTTGTTCAGGCTGTGTCCAGGTGAGTTTTGAATACCTTCAAGAATGGAGATCTCACAACCTCTGGGCAGCCCTTAGCATGACACTGCCTCACCTCTGCAGAGATGTATTTCTGAGGACTGCGCTCTCCCAGCAATACTTCTTTGTACACTAATATATTTTAATAGTTTTGCACTTAAACCTGCTTTGTCTCCTCAGACAGTTGGTGAAGTCAGGCTTTGGCTATATTGTGCCTGTGCATGTCCTAAGAAATGGACAATGCATGCTCTCCATGGAAGCTCTCTATTAAAAGTAGTTTCCAAATACTGGTCAAGTTCTGATCTGCAAGTGGAGTTTTCTTTCTCTTCTACTCATTGGTAGCAGCTTTAAGAACAACAAGCATGGAGAAAGCTGGGAATTTCATGATGAACTACTAGAAAACAAAGATAATGTCTTCTCTCTTTTGGCAAGCACCCACAGCTAGAGTCCTGGATGTCAAGGCCAACCATATTTGGTTGAAACACTGAACACATGCTTCTTGTAATGCCTATCAACAGCACCTATTATTCACTGGTGTTTCGAGAAAGTCATAGAGTTTGCAATGCCAAAGCCCACATGTTGCTGAATGGTGAAAAAGTTTTCACTGATGCAGAGTGGAGCGTGCTGTTTGCAGAGCAAAAAATAATCCCTGCAGTCCAGCATGGTGATTCTTTCTGTTGCCTTAAACTGGTGGCCCCTGGGGACACGTTTGTCTAGGCTGGCTTCTGACAACATGACCTCATCATTATGCTAAACCCATGTTCTTCCTGTCTTTACACAAATAGTCTTGCAATCCAAATGAGCACGCTCTTTGTTATTTTAAAGAGTGGCTGGTACCAAAGCAAATCATTTTCCTTTTGATTAGCATTTTCAAAGGATAACCTTCGTGAATTTTCCACAGAGGCTGCTGCTTCTGCTGCACAGTGCATCTGGTTGAGTTTTAATCATTTAGCAATTCTTGGCCTCAAAATGCTGTTGTTCCTGGGACTTCTTGAAAGCTGTGGCATGATGGCCGGTGGGGACAATGCCTTTTTTCTGATGTGTGCTCATTGCAGGATAGGATTCGTGTTTTATATCCTCTGTTTACTGCCAAGGCAGCTGCTGTTGAAGGGAAGGTGAAACCAAACAAGAGGCATGTTTGTAATATGCAATGGCAGCACATCTCTGAAAAGCACAGAACTAAGTGCCAGCTCAGGGAATCAATAAAATAGAAATAATTTTTATATGCTTGCTTATGGCCTTGGACATATTTCCCCTGTAACTCCAAGAGTACTTTAATTTGTCTAAGTGTTGATGCAACTGTGACCAAGAAGTTGAGGTTTTGCCATATGTATCAGGCACTATCAAGTGAACTGACAAGCACCATATTTGCAGTTTCTCTGGACCAACACTATCCATTTGCAGAGGGATTAATTAGTTATGGTGCTCAGAGAAAGGATTTCCGCAGTAACTTAAGGAATGTATTGCTTAATGTAAAATAAATGAAGTGGGAGAGGGTATGTAGATTAGGATGCAGCTTGCTCTTTTGTAACATTTAAGCTGATTGCAGGGATTCAGAATAGTTCAAGTATCATTTTGGCACCAGTCCTGAGCCTTTTAATATGATCCTATTTCCTGACACGACTCTGTGACCAAGGGAGCCAGGCCCTTTGTGAAGGTAGCAGAACAAGGCAAATGGTGCTGGCCCTGTGCCAGACACAGCATGGTCAGTGGCTGACAGTGACCCTCGCTGCTCCGACCAGCACTGGGAGCAGCGGAGGCACAGTTTTGGCTGCAGTTGGGATTTCTCGGGGCCACTGGGCACTGTTTAAAAAGTAACTATAAAAACAAGAGGCTGTGGTGGTCTCTCCATAAAGAGGGGGTTAAACAAGAAGATTTAAGAAGACAAGGTTACAGCACCTCAGAGGAGGTTTGTGTTGGACTTTAGAACTCCTTCTTGATACTTTGGTCTGACATGGACTGCATCTCCTTCTGTGGCAACACCAGGGCACCACAAGTGTGTATGGGATGAGGTATTCAGACCCTGGTCCTATAGGAAACCTTTTAAATTATAACAGCACTTCTTGTGAGAGTGAAAGTTTCGTGTGAAAACTGCCTAACAAGGAAAGCAGGGTGAGAGGAACCTTGTAAATAAAAAATAGGATTTAGTGGTTTCTCATTTCCAATAACTGGCAGAAAAGCCATAGGATGTTATCTGAATAGTCAAACTGAGGAAAAGTTACTGAATGAAGAAATCTGTGTTAACAAGCATATGCAAACTGCAAAAAGCAGAGTTTGCCTTTGATGACCATGTTATCTATTAATTGTGTGCAGATAAGGAGTGATTGTCTCACATTGATTTCAAGTTGCATTTCCTTTCATTATCCACCAAACTTTGCTACTTGGCTCTCTTTTCTTATTTTTTTTTCTCTGCACTTTGCTTTTTCTTAGCTTTCTCTGCTTTTCCTCTAGTTTTTCTTTATTTAAAGAAATTGCAGAGACTTCCTATTTCTGTCTTGCCATCTGGTCTAACTCCACAGTGGCTTTCCTACTAGATCACTGCCACTGGAGCAGCATAGCAGGTATATACCATTTCAGGCACATACATTTTCCAGAAGCAGCTGTTACAACCGTGGGTTTTGCTTGAAAATGGAATTTCAAAGTCAATTAGGATGATAGTTACTTGGACCCAGGATATTTAAAAGTAAGGCACAATTAGGCCAATATCCTTTTCAGATTTTTGGGGGGTTTATTTAAAGGAGAGGAATTCTAATCCTTACACCTATTATTCTCTCTTCATTTAAGTATGAGAATTTAATAATATAATTTTCTCCTTTCCTTTTTTACATAGAAGCTCTGCTTTCCCTTATAGACTGCCTTCCCTTGCTGACACAATATTCATCACTGTTTATCCAAGTGTCTTCCTTCATGTGACTAATCATTTCCATGTGTTTTCCTTTTCACCTTCTCCCTAAGGTCAGTGGGATGTTCAGTGGCGTCATTGTGCAAGTAATAGGAAGAGGTTCTGTTTGGGTTGTAGTTCTTTGTTTTCTAATCCTTGTTTTCAGTTGTTTATTCCCCCTCTTCTAGTTAGTGCACAGAGGCTTTCATTTTTCTCCTTCTTGTTCAATTTGCTTTAATACCCTTCAACATCCTCAGTCATTCTCAGTGCACCTCCACCTCCCAAATAAGCCAGGATCTGAGATGATTAATCATGGCATAGCAGTTTATTTTCTCTAAGGTATACATAGCTGAGTAAGATTTAATGGGCTTCAAAGGCCAAACTCAGAGAAACAGCAGGACATTTCAATTATCTCTTTGGAGAGACAGAGGAATTGTCAGGAAAGCAATAACAGTGATACAGATAGATATTGCAGTGAGGGGAGAGGATTTGCTTGTAAAAGACATTAGTAGAGGACTCCCCTGCTGTCTGACGCCTGACAACGGGGGTTGCTGCTGAAAGCCTGTTCTTAAGACTCACTCTAGCCATGCTGTTCTCTTCATCCAGGATTGTTTCTAAGCAAGGGAAAGCTCAAAACAAATTGACTTTTCCGAATTACCCAAGCATGGTGTTTCTTGTTGATTAATGAAAGCCCAGCAGCCAGTGAACCAGATGATGACAAAATTAGGTCCATACAGCACTCAGTCCAGTTTGAGCAAGCCTCTGCACCAAGCAGCGTCCCTCCTACCCCTTCCACCCGCTGAGTAGTTGCTGTGTTGAAAAGCATGACTTTTAGTCATCCTTAAAGTATTTGGGAGCTTGCCCTGAGATTGCTGAAGACGTTTTCAGGATGAGGGTCACCAAGGGGGGGATAGTGAGAGCCCAAACCAAGTGTTACCCTCAATGCCAGAGGGGTGCAAGCTTCTGTCCCCTGGGAAAGCTAAACCATTCCCTGGGGGGCTGGTTTCTGTCCTACTTGTGGAAAATTTTATTAAATGTGACGTACTTAAATAGTTGTTGCACTAGATGGAAAAATAGGAGTTTCCCCTCCCAAGCAGTCTCTCTCACTCTTTGCTTCACGGTGTAGTTATTTCTTCCATGCAAGCCCAAGCACAGGAACTCACAAGGGCTGACCTCAACACAGAGCAGGGGAGGCCAGGAGGGAACAAAATCTGCTGCTGAGGTGCCCTGGTTGAATGTGTGAACTGATGGGCTATTGGCCCTACTCTTGTGTGAATCTGCCAAAAAATGAGGTTTTTGTGGCCTTTGCTGTTATTCAGTGTTGACATAGAAATAAATTCGTTTAGGATTTTTTGTTTTATTTACAAATACTTTAAAAACTCCAACAAACCATACTTTTTACTTCACCTGATTTATTATTATTTTTTAACAAGTCAATGCTGTTTTCATTTTTGATTCAAAGGCCAATTATCACATAACCTTGCTAGAAATAATTACTCGATAATTGTTTCTCTCTCTCTGCACTTTCATTGCAGAACTGTTTCATTTTCAATTCTGGTGCTTTACTAACTTCACAAACTGCCTTCATTTTATAGCTTAATGCTGTGGGACAGCACTATCATCTGCTTTTTCATTTTGTAACACTGTTTAGCACTAGATTCATGTAGATAATGTATACACTATGTAACAGCAAATAAATATCATGGGGTTTGCTGGAAGAAAGGTAATACAATATTTGAGAGCCTTGTTCCCTGGAGAAAGGAAACTGTAATTGTTTCCAGAATGCACTTGCCCGATGACTTTTGAGCTTCACAGTCTGTGGGACTGAGCTCCCACTCTCCACTGCCTTTCTGCAGCAGGCTGAGTTCAGCCCTGGGGAAGGTCTGTAGCACAGCCCCTGCCTCCAGCTGGGAAAGAGGAGTGCAGCTCAGCCCTGGAGCTGCTGGCTGGGGAAGGGCTGTGAGTTTTCAAGTGGGTGGTGGCAGCTCCCTGAGTCTCTCTTTGGGGCAGCAGCATTGCCTTGTATGCCTGCAGCAGTTCATGCAGAGCTGTGAGTGTCAGGGCAGTTTGGGATTGGCTTTCCTCCACTCTGGCCTCACGCCTGTAGTCCGTTCTCTGCTACTCTGAGTATTAGTAGCTGCTGGAGTTTGGTGGATTCGACCTAACAACATGTTGTAGCCACAAGAATGCACTCCATCCATCAAATACGTCGAGGGGGAGTTGCTGAGTTTGAGAGGCATGCTGTTCTAATCTCCACAGCCTGCAATGGTTTGGGTAAAGGATGCTCACCACAAATCACAGTCACAGGTGTTTTTTTCTGAAATCCAGAGGTCATAACCCATGGCCAATAATTTCAAAAGTAAGCAGTGATTATGGTGCCTCATGGCTGGTGGGATCTTCTCAGGAAAGGCTGATTTCAGAGTCTGAGCACTTAATGCCAGGCCTGGGTTCAGCTGAAGCGTGTCAAGCCCCCCTCATTTCATTAGTGATGCCTGATGCAGCATGTGTGTCCAGACAGGCTCTGGGGGAGCAGCTCTGCTCCTCACCAGTTAGTTATTGGAACAGAAATCAGGCCACCATTCCATGTTCATTAATTCTAGATCTTTGCACTGCAAAATCACCTGGCTGTACCAGGGGGATCCAGGACAGGCGCTAAGCAATGGTCATATTCCTATTGAATTTGCCAAGGTGCACACTGAGCTTTGTGCTGTCTGTTGGGTGACAGATGACATGTGGTCCAGCCTGAGGTTGCTTTAGGTCCTTTGAAACAAAGTCTTCAAGTAAAAAGTAATGCTTTCAAAATTTTAGTCCAATTCGAATAAATGTAGTGAATTTTTACCTGCTTCTTTATACTGTGTGCCTGTTGCAATTCTTGCTCTAAGGCATCTTATAACTGGATAAAGAGTCTTGAGGACCCATGCCCACGTGTAATCCTACTCAGTGCTTCAAATCCTGAATACACCAGCAGCACCCCGTAACCACAATTCTCGCTCTTTGCAGAAAATTTCCTTCTGCTCTCCTTTTCCCAGCTTAATGTTTTTGTCATTTGCTAAACAGATTGAGGCTTCAGACAAATAGCTTTCCAACAATAACTAGAGGTGGTAGCAGCCATGTCAAGGATATTATAAAATCCTGCTGTCTGTGCTGTTTTGCTTCATCTTGACAACACAGCCAAGGGAACCAAGCACTGAACAGAAGGGATGTAAAATCACCTAAGTCGGTAGAATGACAGATAGCAGGCTTTGTCCTTTTGAAGATCTTTATGAATGCTTAAAATTATGGCTAGGCTTGGATTAAACAGCATTTCAACCAAAATATTGCATTTGGGTCTTTCAGACACTGAGTCATTTGAAAGATGGGAGAACATTTAATCTTACACCCACACAGACATCTTCATTTCCAAAACAGGATCTCTCCTGACGTTTAATGACTCTCCAGTCTGTGTTGAAACTGAATGCTGAAAGGAAAATACATCAGTCAGCAAGGGAATGCTAAAACTTACTCTGTATTCATTCAAACATCATTGTCAGCATCTCTGGCTTTTGAGGGTTTATACATGCTAAGTATTCCGGACAATATTCTTTATAGCCTCCAAAATCTTTCCTATGCATTGTTTTTTTTTTAACTTCTTTCTTTTTTTTTTTTTTTTTTTTTTGTTTCCCCCCTCATTTTTTTATTTTTTCNGGAGTCCCACATCAATATTTCACTAGCTAGTTCTTTACTGTCCAGAGTAAAATACTCTGATTTTCCACAAGCTGTTTCTGTTTCTCAGCCTGTCCTGGACTACTGATGCACTTCATGTCTGATCCCTTTTGATAAGTCATTTGTGCCTCTTGAACTTGACTCAAGAGAGCCTGGAAAATAGAATTAAAAACTGAAGTTCTGGAAGCTGGTTACTGTTTCTCCTATGAGTTCTTCTTCACAGATGCAGTTCGTTTCTGTTGTACTTGACATATCAGGTGGTTCTAACTGCTTTCCTGTTTAGAAAGGCAAACTTTTCTCGAGTACATATTTCATGATCTATGGAGATTTTGTGTGAATGTTGTAGTGTCACTTAGTCACTGTAAAGGCAGACAGTTGTCAGCAAAGTAAAGGAATGATTTTGGATGAACTCTAATTATAAAATATTTTAAGTCTGGTTAATTATGTCACTTCTTTAACAGACTTGGCAGTGTCTGAAGGCGTCAGTAGCCCTCATGAGGATCAGAGTATCCTCTGCAGCCTTTGGCAATGCTGGGACTGAGCTCTCCTGAAACTGTCCCCAGATAATCATCTCACTTTCACATGGCAGCAGACCAAGAAGCCAAGAGCTACAGAGTCACAACAAGACCTAGTTTAAGCAAGCAGCCATCAGCTGGGAAGTTCACACAATGTTACCTTCTGAGTGATGTTGTGTATGTGCCTAAGAGAATGGCAGCCTTCAGGGAAAAAAAATTAGGTCCAAGGCTTAGAGGTGGCAGCTACCTGGGCTTGAGATGTCTGCTCTGGAGACCTACTTGAATATCTGCCAGCAGAATGAGCCACCTTACAAGATTTTGTAATGTGTGTTTGCCAACTCTGGCAAGCCTGACATCAAAATGGCATTTGTGGATTTGAGAACCCCTAGGGTGAGTGAAGTTGCAGAGGCTGTAACCCAATCCTGAGGAATTACCACTAAATCCACCCCCCCTGTGACCCTAAAACCCCATTCATACAGCTGCAGGCTGGCTCAGCTGAGGCTGTTCTGCTGCTGCAAGCCTCCCTCAATCCAGGTGTCTTACGGTCACTGGGGAGGGTAACACAACTGTTTCTGCCAAATAAAATAACATGGTGAGTCTCTGCCTTCCTCTAAACATTATTTGTGTCTCACTGAGTCCTGGAGAAATGAGTTTAACTTTTCCTGTGGGGAGACATGAGACCCAGCAGCAGATGATTTTTTTTTTTTTCCCAGCAGTTTGATCCCTGCTTTTTTTTTTTTTTCTGAAAAGGGACATTTTCTCTTTATTTTCTTTACATTAGTTTTCATCACATGTGTTTTCCTTTTGTTAGTGCAAAGAGAAGAAGAGCTGATAGGAATTTAGAGCAGAGGGTGAAGTGGCAAATGAAGTATTTTCACTAGCTGCAACTCACTTTGAAATATGGTTTGTAACATTAACAGCATCCGTGTGTACAGAAGATCAGTGAATGATTTTGTCTTGTCTGTTCTTTGGCACTGACCCACTATAGCTCCTTTCAAACCCAGTTTTTTAAAGACAGAAGGCTGCCTTGGAGAATGGCTTTTGATGCACAGGCATAGGCACCTGTGCTGTGCTGGGTGGTGCTGGTTTGTTATGACCATGGTAAGAGAGGTACTCAGGCTCTGCAAAGAATCACTTCAGATGCCATTTGGTGGATCCAACAGTGTAAAGGCAGTAGCATAAATAATCTTGTCTGCTGTGAGATGCCAGGGATGCTGAGCTGTGTGTGCAGTGTGGAGCTCCAGTCCAGGTGCAGCACTCCAGGCAGACCCTGTCTCTGCAGTGCTCACCCCGTTTTAGTAATTTCAGCTCTTACCGGGTGTTCTTACAAGAAAACAACTCAATTCATCATTTCCAATGCCAAACAGAGAGAGGATGTACACGTGAGATCTTGTTGCAGCACAGTGAGATAAAGACAAGGCCACGCGGGTGTGTAATCTCTGGTGCAGAATGGGAGCTGCCTGTGGGATCCCCCATTATCATCACTTGGCTGAGTCTGCCCTGTACCAAGGGAGAGATGCAGCCCAACACAGGCCTGAGATAAATCTGCACCCCTCATGCATGGCTTTGTCAAAAGGTTCTCATTCAAAAGAGGTGTCTCAATTGTATTTCAGCAAATGCATCACTCTCTGCACTGTCATGTGTTGGCTAATAGCCCGTTAAGCTCTGGTAGTGGGTTCTTGTGGTGGATTAGCTGAAGTTTCGTTGTTCCTTAGAAAGAGTATGTCTAGTTTCTCTGCAAAATCTAACCATTTAATATGCAAAAGATAGTATTTATAATTTCTTTCTTAAAACAAAATGAGGGATGAAAAATACTGACATAAAACAATCTAAAATTTCAGATATTTTAATCCTATAAAATTTCAATACATTTAAAGTCACAGATTTTTAATAGATTCAAATTCTTCAGAAAGCTGACAAAAAACTATTGAACTTGTTATTGATATAGTTTGACATGATAGTTCTTTTGTTCAGTTGCTCTTTTTGTACAATTTCTTAAAAAGAGATTTTTGGGAGGGGGAGAGAACAAAAGAGTATGAGGGAGGAAGGTGGGGAAGGAAGAGAGGGAGAAAAGAAAAGAAAAAGTATTCTAGCCATAACTATTCTAGTTTCCCTTGCTGGTGTACAGTGCCTAGTTTAATTTTCTTCAAATAAAAAAATGGTAGAAGAATTGCCATGCTGAAGCTGAGGACACATCTTTTTGACTTTAATCATCTTCAGCACATTATGTCTGTAACTGCTTGTACCTACTGCTCAGTAATTGCATTATTCAGATCTGAACTTTACGTCTGACTTTCCTTCCAAAATTTGTCAGAAACTATCACATTCAGAATTTCAAGTATAATTTTTTTTTTACTAAAATGTCAATTAAAAAGACTGGCCCAATTTCCAAGTTAAAATATGAAGTGTTCACTTTTTTGCTCTATATAGAGCCATTACAAGAAGAACGAACTTTGAACGATTTACAAGAGTGATTGGCCTCATTTATTAATTGGTTCCATTCATTTGTCCCCACCTCTTTCCCCAGCTATTAGGAGTGTTTCCTTCACTTCTTGCATCCATGAAATTTTCTAAACAGCCCACAAGCTTTTGTCTCCTCTAGTTTCTCCTAAATGCTCACTTGTTTCACAAGTAAAGGGGCCAGAGTTCAGCAATAGTGACATTCAGGTGGATACTATTCCCATCTGAGTAAGAGTAAAACAACTTTATAACTATTTTCTTACCTCTCACCTGGCTTGTTCATTGGTGTGTGACTTTTTGTTCAGTTGCTTAAATAGTTCAAGGCAGCATAAACAAAAGTCAAAAAACTATAGGCTTGTTTCAGTCAGTGTATGAATATTGGTGATACCAGAGCCCAAATTGTGGTTGGTTTAAAGCACAGAAAGTTGAATGTTCAGGAATCAAGGTTAAGTTCTCCTTCATACATTTTTTTATAAGTCCTTATAATCTCTTGACTTCTCTTCCTTTTTTTGGATAAGATTAATTTTGATCTCTGATCAAAGAAGTAAAATGATCTGTCATTGGTATTTCTTGTGCCTGGCACATCCTTCATGGCATACTGGCAAAAATGGTTTGTCTCTTCTGAAAACTACTGGCTACAACAGAAACCTAAGTATGTCAGATTCGTAGCAGGAGCTCTGTAAAGCTCTGTGTAATTAGTGGAGGCTTAAAAAAGTTAAAACTAGATGGTCTAACAGTGAAGTAAGGTTAATTCTTTCCTAAAGTTTTTTTTTTCTTGTCCTTTCATATTTTGAATTGCAGAAATTGTAGGGATGGGGAGGCAGGGCAGCTGAAAGCCTTCTTCACTTTTAAAAGATTAAAGAATCCTCCACCTGCACTGCTCCTTGTGATGCCACTAGAATTCTTATATTTGGGGCAAAGATAGAGCTGTGGCCCAAAGGCTTGGAAGTTTTAGAAAAATACAGGCTTCTTACTTGCTCATTAAGCATTTTCTTTTCTTATCTACAAATATATGCAGATAAGCTGCTAATTATGTGGACCCATCTGTTGTATTTAAAGTGTGATAAATGTAGATCCTAAGTTTAAAGCTTCATAGAAGCTTATTATATTTCCAGACCTTCTTTTTAGAGTATGACTTTTAGAGTACTATATGCATCTGGAACAAACTTTAACGAGTCTGTGGAGGTCTGCAGGTTTCCTGTCAGATCACTTTGAACTGTATTTTCCCTTTTTTTTGGGAGTGTCCGTGACAAAGAATTTTACTCACTCTGGCCACACCTCCTACCATTTTTGAGGCATCTGCTCCCAGCACATCTGTTTAACACTGTGAGGTAGAAGTGCTTTCCTTCTTTCTTCCACAGAGACTTGTTAACCTGCTAGAGAAGATCTTTTAGCTGAGCATTTCTACAAATTTATTTGCTATGTCTCATTTGTGTGTCTTTTGTGACATTTTCTGGCACAAGTCTTGGAAAGGGGAGAGAAATGGAAAGCTTCTTAGAATTGAAGTGCCTGATGGTCAGATGGTAGAATTGTGATCCCCTTTGATGCAGCTGGATTGTCAGAAATTTAGTGTAACTTTTCTTTCAGATTTTGCAGCAGGATTAAAACACAGCGGGTCAGGGGGAGATCCAGGTGATGCATTGCTACATGAATGGGAAAGTCCCAGGTGTCTAGTACCCTATTTTTTCTCTTCCAGTTCAAAGCAAACCCATGTGACACATGGCTTACTTAAGGAACACATCTAAGCATTCACATTTTTCTCTTGAATGTGCATTTGGATTTAGGAATTGCTTTCATGACAGCTCTGGTGAGGAGACCCCTGAGATAGCACAGTGGGTTTTCCTCGCTCCTTGCTCTGCCTCCCAGCACAGTCCAGACTCTGTCAGGCTTCTTGTCTCTCAGAATCATCCTTGGAGAGCAGAATTACAAGAAGACAGGGATGTTTACAGGCTTGCAGTTTCCTCTTGTAGTCCAGCAAGGTGTGCTGCTTTATAGAGATGCCAAATACATTACAGCCAGTGATAAGGATGTCCATTAGCCGATGTTAGAAAACACCAGACATCTTTCAAAGAAGGGAAGTGGCCATTTTTCAAGCAAGGTAAACCAGCAATAAATAAAGATAGGAGAAATAATTCTGTGTTTCAGTCAGAATGGGTGGTTTCAACCATGAATAGCAGGACAGAACTACAGAAGCATTGCAGCAAAGTGAAATGGTGCCTTCCTGTAACATTGCTCTGTGTTAGAGACACCTGACTGAGGGGCTACACACCTGCAGGGAGCTGGTTTGCATGCAATCACTCAGCCTGTGACAGGGCCCTTCAATGTGGATGTTGAAGCAGTCGTTGCATGGCTCTGTCCTCAGTTCTACTGCAGATCAATGACTCTGCAGGTCAGTTGACTTGACCTGTGTCAAGTAAGGACACAGACTGGGATGAGTGAGTATGATTTGACATCTGCTACTTCAGAGAAGTGTTTTCTTAATGTTGTCATGAACTCTACCTTAGCTTTTGAGGAAAAACTGTTAAGGGCAGGGTATCTCATACTGCATACTTGCTTGTACACGATAATATCTATGAGTATTAGACAGAAAGCTTGCTGAGGGTATCAGAGATGTTTATGTATTGAAAAGTAGGAATTAGTATGATTTGGTGGGAAATCTCTGTAACCTTCCTTTTATTTTTCTCAGTCCATTTGTAGTGATGGAAACTACTGTTTGCTTTGATTTTTACTAGATCACTCTTTTTCCTGAAAATATTTGACTGTGCTGAAGCAACTCCCAACACATCACAACTCACATTCCTCAAGAAAAATGTGACTGAATTAAAACTTAATTCAGATTCAGAATGCAAAGTCCTTGAATATTTGTGATGCAGAAGCTTCAAAAAAATGCAAACCTCACCCAAGAGTGAGTTGTCAGGCATCAGAGCATTCTGGGAATCTTTCATTGTCCTCAGTTGTTGACATTGCATTGGTTACTACATAACTGTTTGGTCATAGAGAAATATTTCTCCATGGAATTTAGCCTGCAGCTAGGTAGTGCCAGTTCACATTCTCGTGGTTACTGGAAGTGAAGCTTCACAGACAGGTTAAAAGATTTGACAGGAGGAAGATTTGACAGAAGATAGGTAATGTCTATTGAAGGCAAGTCCTACTATATCATCCAAGTGCTATCAGGGATGTGTAACCAAGTCTGAACAGCTTCAGTCTGGCAGACAACAGCTATTAAAGCTACAAAGAAGTGTAATCGATTTATATTTTGCATATTGACTGCTGCACTTCCCAGGATACACCTTCCTATACTGATGCTGTCACAGTCCATATGCCAACAGCAGTAACACCCTCAGCTTCCCTTCTCGTGGATGGAGCTACAGAAGGGTAGCTAATACAATTTGACATCCAGGCTGAGAAACTCCAGCATCTGCTGCAAAAAATGGCTCATATATTTTGAAAAGGTTCAGCAGAGGTTCTCCCCCCTCTCCCTGTCTGAGGGGGTTATATAAAAGACTTTTTAATATTAAAATATTTCCTTTTTTCTATGTGGTTTTTAAAATAAAGCCTCTGGGGCTGTTAATATCTCTGATGTTATAGCTTTGAAGACTGCATAAAGTGATTTTAAAGGAGAAGCTTTTAAAGGACTTGTCCATTTCTAACATTGGCAATCAATCTAGTTTGTAGCTCTAGATATAAGTGGAAACTTTGATATAACACAAGTTAAAGGCAAAAGATTTTACATGACAGTTTGAAAAGGCACATATTTCTAAGTGCTGAACTTTCATTTGTTAGGATTTCATTTAGTGCAGGATGCTCTCTAAAACTGCAGCTGTCTCGCTGCATTTGGCTGCAGATTGTAGAATGTAAAAGATCTTCTTCCTTTTATGTAGCTAATTCAGTAAAAAGAAAAAAACACAGTAATTCTACCTAGCAAGGAGTCCACAAGATTTTTAGCACATTAGCTCCTGTGTCAGCCTAGAAGGAGAAACTAGGCACATTAAGCAATATTTTTTTTTTGAAAACCTAGAAAGAAATGTTTGATAAAAATGAAAAAGGTGTTTAAATTTACTTTAGTCTGTAGGGACTTACTTATGTGTTGCTCTGTGGAAGATTTTAGGGGAGAAAGCATCCTGTTTTGCAACATGGTTTCCTCATTTTCATTTCTTAGAATTCACAACATTCTTATACTTTGAATGATAAGATTTTGTCTCAATATTTACAAAAAAAATAAAAAAAGGAACATGGGTTAAATGAAAGGTGAGCATTAGGTGGTGGTTTGTGACCCTTTTATGTTGTACATGAGAAAGATCAATTGATGCTAAAAAGAGAGGAGTCAGGTAAGAGGTGCTGATCTGACTGAGTGGACACTTACCCCTGGGAAAGAAAATTTGAACTTTTGTTATGAGATCCTGGAATTCTCATATCCTGTAAACTCTACTTGAGGCATGGTCTTGCAGAGGGGGAACTTTCACCCTTATTTTAGGGCAGTGGTTTGATCTTCATTCTAAGGAACGTTGTAGAATGAAAGGGGAAGAAGTTTATTCTTTGACAAATGACAGATTCCAGAATAAAATCATTTAATTCAATCTATTTTATTCCACCATCTATAATTGCATTCCCCATCTCAGTTGCTCCAAGGTTATTATAGCAGCATGAGTTCCATCACCACAGAAGGATTAGATGATGGATTTCTTATTTCCAGATCAATATGAATCTTCTGGTATTGTTGAACTAAACAGGGTGCTCTTCCAGCATCTTTTTTGTCCTTCCTCACCACTTCTTTAACTTTATTTACTTTTCACCATAGATGATAATGTTGAAGTACTTCTTTACCTTAGAGACATTTTTGGGGGTTTCAATTGCATTATTCTCAAGAAAGAAATATGACTTAAGTTGACCGCAACTTTCTAGGTGGAAAGGATATTATAATATGAATTCCATATCTCTGTATCTTTATATCTACATAGCTATACAGCTGTCACTTGTGTCTCTTATATTCTCTTTGGTCTGAAATTATATTTTGTGTTTGTGATACTACATATGTTTAGATTACTTATTTCCTTCAATGTCTTTGTATCATTTCTGCCATTTACATAGTTCTTTAGACTATTTCCTTTTTTTTTTACATTACAAGACACTCTTTTTTTTTTATGCCTTTGTAACATCATGTACAAGGGAGGCTATATACCTATGAGATGTGATAATTAATGCATTACGGATATCCACACTGACTAAACAAGTTTTCTGGTTTCACCAGAAGTATATGGTACATTCAAGGTCGAGTGGAATAGGGCTCTGATGAACCTGATCTGGTTGAAGACGTCTCTGATTATTGCAGGAGGTTGGATCAGATGACCTTTAAAGGTCACTTTCAAGCCAAACTATTCTATGATTCTATAAATCTGATTCTATAACATTTGAACCATTATTCAAATCTTGCTAGGAAAATATATTAATATGGATGATACTGTAACCACCCTTTTTTAAAGACAAGCAGTCAAAATACAGTCTATTGCCATTATTACATCTGTTTATATTTGATCTGCTTCACTGATTTATATTTGTGTAATATAGAATTATAAAATCTCTATCTTGCAAGAATTGCCAAAGAAATAGTATCCAGCAAGTCAAATAAGGTGTAAGAGAGCACCTGAAAAGCATGTATTTCTTAGCTGAACTTGTAATCCTTCGTCCAAGTTTACATCTGGTCTAACCTTGTGATTTAAAACAACAACAATTTATTTTGAAACATGTACTGCATAATCCTTACCTTTAAAAAGAGAGCTGAGTCTTTACCCTTCTCCAAATGCAAGCCTGGATGCATTTATGAATGAGGTGGGAAAATTTGAGAGAACAATAAAGGCCAATGAAACAATAAAAATCACCCCTTCTTCTCCTCCAGTTATTGGGATGAGCGTTTCTGATGAACAGACCAGCAGTGTTTGCAATGCCCTGTGGGGTCTTGATCTAAACCCTCCCCTCACATGTCCCTGGCTTAAGCCAGAGAATGGTCACATCCATCCTTGTCCCAGCATATCACAAAAGTCACATGGAGAAGGTGATATCTGGAAGGCCTCACAGTCCTGTGATGTCCATCAAAACGTGCATCTGCAGACAGCCATGAATGGAGTTGTTGGCTGTGTTTGGCTGGTGATGGACACCTGTCCCAGGACAAAAGGCAGGCATCCTGGCAGGTTTAATTACCCAAAAGGCCCAGTACTGATAGAGTATCTCTCAGAGTGAAGAAAACCAAAGAAGAGAGCTGAGACAAATTAGCAGGGCAGAGTCATAAAGAATGCTGTCACATGTAAGAGGCACTGAAATAATGTTTTTATGGTGGTGATTAGCTCAATGGCCTTGTAGCTCTTGTGCAGAACGAGTACAACAAAGCAGGGAAGGGGCGTTCCTCTGGCTCTTCTCTCCCCGTGCCTTCAGGAGCCAGCCACTGTCTGGTGCAGCCCTTGGAGTGTTGATTTGATTCATGGCATCCAGCATGTCACCTAGGATTTATGCTGTGTCAAGGGAACCGTAATCCTCTGTTTAAAGTGCTTGTGAAGAAAGGCTTCATGTAAGTCAGGCACTCTGTTGCATTAGGGAATGTTTATTGCTACTCTGATGGAGTACTTTCAGGTATCATAACTTTTGTCAGACCTGAGCTCTGAGCAGGGAGGCATAAATATCCAGGAGAAGGCTGTTCCTGCTGAACAGGCTGTTCCTGCTGAATCCTCTTCAGCAGGATTTGGCAGCACGTGTGCATAGCATTGGTGGGCATCCTCTCCCCCAGGACTTCTGGGGTGATATAAGGATACAGAGGGATTTGCCAACATGAGTGTTCATCTCAGCACACCATTTGGAAAGATGCAGGAAGGAAAAGGAGGAAGATGGGGAACGCTTGCCCAGCTGTACAAGTTTTAGGAGGATGGAAATGCTGATCTAACCTTGTGTTGTCATTCCTGGCAGTCGCTTCAGCAGACCCAGATTCTGACCGTTCACCTAGAACAACCCAATTTACAGTCAATACTGAGGAAGCCATACTTCAGAGATTAAGAAGGGCTTTTTTTCCTCACCTCTGCATGTATTAAAGTCATGTGAGACTGAGCAAAGAGCAGAAATAGAAAATATAACCTGTCTCTCAACACTGAATAATTCACATGATTTATTTAGCATCTTCTTTGCCAAGTCAGAAAACAACACCTTATTACTCTTTTTTTAATCTGAAATAGTGGTGCTTGCCTTGCTATCTCAGAGCAGCCATGCAGTGTGCACCAAATATAACAAGACCTATTTTTCCAGATGTGTTCAGCTTAACATGAAACAGAGACTGGCTCTTTGTTTTCCTAATGTGCTGGTGTACGCTTTGCTTTCCAAGGGGAACAGCCTTTGAGCCAGGCTAGTTACTCACCCATAGACGGAGCAGGGTTAATGTTCAGATGAAAACGAAAATAATTATGGTTTGAGTAGATCAAATTTCTCAGGGTATGAAATAATATACTGGGCAAAAGCTATAATTCACATAGCACAGTCACCCACTAATGACATTTCTAGGTTGTTTCTGAGTGATTTCAAGACACTGTGCCATAAAATCTTAATGCATTTTATGAGAATAAGCGTGTGTTTTGTATGTAATGATCAGCAAGCTCCAGGGCATGAATGGAGCAGTAAGGGGCTTTCTTACAGCATTTTTGTTGTATGATTTAATGTGCCTTAGATTTATTTTTCTCAGCTGACATTTCTAAATGATAAGTATTTTTTTCTGCCTGGTAGTGTGGCTGGAAACAAAACCATGCTGAAAATAATATAATTCTGTATTGTACAAATGCAGTTAATACTCTATTACAAGAAAAAACATTCTCAGAATTTTTTTGTGTGCAACAATATGCAACTGCTCAATACGCCAGGAGATCTTGCACAAAGGGAGTCCTGTGATGAAGGTTTTGATTGTTCCTGGATAAAAAGCAGCCCTATAGATTTCATAATGACTCATAACGGAGCGATTCATAGCAACTAAGCTGTTGGAGTCTTTGAAGAAGCTTAGGGCTTGAATTTTTGCGTGCATTAGAAATATTTTTCTCCATTTTGATGGAGTTAAAGAGCAATGAGTTAGGCATAATGGGCCTTCTATTATCAGTTAAAAGTACTCCTGAATTAGCAGAGTTGTAAGGAGTTATTGAGCAGGCTTCTGGACAGCTGGTTCCACCAGGAGCATGCAGAGCTGGTGCTTGAGGAAGCAACATGGCCCATGTGGAAAGGTTTCAGGCTTCGGAAGGGTGAATGGTGTGGACATCCAAAATGTGGTACTCTTGCATCCTGATGTGGGGTTTATTTAACACCATGATTAATCCTGTGAATACTCCTATGGGACATCTGTGTTTTGCTTAACCTTCAGAGAAAAAAAAGTCCCCATAATTCCCTTTGAGTTTCTTGACTCTGCATTAATCTTCTGAATAGACACTTTTGTTTGTGCTCATGTCTTGTTCCCATGTACCCACTGGAAGTTCCCACATGAACTCTCCTTTCCATCACGTCGTGTCTTTGCTAGCTCACACCAGTTATCTCACATCTCACAGAATCACAGAATCATGGAATAAGCTGAGCTGGAAGGGACACATAAGGATCATCGAGTCCAACTCATGACCTTGCATAGCACCATTCCAAAGAGTCACACCATGTGCCTGACGGTGTTGTCCAAATGCTTCTGTCAGGGCTGCTATTCAGCTCACAAAACCTAGATTTCCTAGTCTACAAACATTCCTATTTCCAAGCATCTTTTTGGGTCTTGTCCCTATCACTCCTCCTCAAACTGTACCTGTTTTTTTGTGAATTTTCATATTTGGTTAAGGATATTCTGAAGAACAGCTTTCTTCCTAAAATTGCCCAGCAAGCCCACCTAGCTTGTGAGCTGGCCTGACTGACCAGTCCCAGCAGCCCTCAGGAAATGGAAAAAATAAGATGAAGCTCATTGTCCCTCAGTCACTGATCATGACCCCAGCTGTGATAACTAAAGATGACTTAGGCCCGGGCCCAGTCCAAGCAAATCTGATTTAGAACTGGATTGCTCTGGATTACTCTGGTGAAATTCAAGTGTATTTCTCCCTCTCCCCTGTCTCAAAACACTAGCTCTTACTTTAGCCAAATTATTTTACTCAGTGCTTTTAAATGCTGAAAAGGTAAAACATGGGTGCTTCCCTGCATAAGGTGGTCATACTGGATCCAGTCCATGTNTATTATTATTACTCTCTGAACTTAATATTAAATGGGAATATCAGCTGTCTACCAAAATAAGCATATGCAGGACTTTAATAAAGCTGGATTTCCATAATCCATGTGCTGGTCATTGTGGAATATAATGGTCTAATTAAGCTGTGCTTTGCATCTTTCCACTCTGTTGTGTCAATCTCTCACCAAGCTCTGGATTAATTTGACTGTTTACATGCTATAAATCCCACAGGGGGTTTTCCTTTTGTGGAACTTTGATGTTAATGCAAACGAGCCAATGAGTCCTGAAAAGTCAAGGCTGTTTAATTTTTTTGAGATACCACAACATGGTGGTTTTGGTAGTTAAACCAATTATTTTATTTGAAAAACTTAGAAAAACTTGCAGCTGTGACATGGTAGCTCAGAGACTCTTGCTTTAATGAGAGTCATGCAGATGTCTATTATTCAAAGCATGAGATAATCATCAGTGTCTGAACAAATTCAAACTGATATCAGCTTTTACTCATTTTATTATGCAATTTCCTCTGACTCCATCTGTCATTCATATTATAAAAAGGAGATGTGTTTATAAAATAGAGGATTTACATGCTTCCTGGAAATAAAACCTCAATAACCAGACCCTGGCATCTGGTTTCCACAACCATTGATAAGAACCATTGTGATCTTTTTCTTAATATGGCATGATCCAAATCACATTAAAATGTCCTTGGAGTCCAGCTTATTCTCACTGAACCCTCAAAGCCACTGCAGTGTAAATAGTGGCCCCACAGTATTTCCCCTTATAGCTCTAATAACTGCATTTTGATCCTTCTGCCTTGTATCCAAAAATGTGCCTGTAAATTAGGCTTTAGAGTTGCATGAGTAGTGTAATTAAGTTGCATAGCAGGAACCCCTCACAGCATTTTTCCCGTCTAGAAAAGGAAATTATGGTACAATGCAATTTTTAATGTCATGAAGAAGTTCAAAGGGAAGAAAACCAAGATCCATTAATGAAACTCTTCGGTGTTACCAAGGCTTCTTCTGCTTCTTCCCAAATCGTTATTGCCAGTGTATTACTTAGCATGGGCTGCATATGATGGAGAGAGAGCCTAGAAATGAACGAACATCCATTAAGCCCGTTCTTCCCCCTGTAATGCTTTGAATCGTCTGATATTATCTCAATAGCTGAAAATACCCAGCCCATTTCTGTGCTGAAGAACCCTGAAACATATCCAGACACAGGCACAGGACAGCCCTAGGTCCTGATCCTGCTGGCAGGGCGGACGGGGGATGTTTTCACCCATCTCTGGACTGGAACATGGTCCATGGGGCAGCATGAGGCTGCTGCAGGGGGTTAAAGTTCACCAACGGCCTCAGTGATAACAAAGACTTGATTCTCTGCTGGAAGTTCAAGACAGAAAAGGGGGAGGGCAGGGAAGAAAAAGAGTGGGTTGTTAGGAGCAGTTCATTCATTAATAAACTTCTGAGGGAGGACAAGCGGGACCTGGCTGCGCTTTGGTGTTCTGCTTTGAGACCAAGCAAGCGTCTTCCTCTTCCATTACAAAGATCTAAGGCTTATTGTTTAATGCAGTAATAAATATTGCATTAAAATAATTGGCAAAGTAATGCCAATAAATAATGCATTTCTCCCAAGAGTTTAGCTGAAAATCTAACGCAGCCCCTGCACACATCACAACATTTGCTGTAATTGGTCACACAGCTATTGTTCCTCATCGGCACTGTTTTCTCTGGCCGGGCTTTAATGCAGTGATTTGACCTAATTTTTCTCTGAGTGTCAAATGGCTACTCGTGGTTTCACAAGGCAGGGAGGAGGGCTGCCCACCAAGCATTTCTATCCTGGCACAGCCCACAGACTGCTGCCTTTTAGGAAAGGTGCTGCTGTGCTCCACATCCATAAGTGGATTGTGATAATCTCCTTGACTATAAAGTTGATGCCAAGGAGCAGGATTAACTCTTCTTTTTCTGGTAAGGTGAGGAAGGAGACCACAAATAAACTTTTTGAATCTTTCTCTCCTGACATAAGCATTTCATTTGCTCCCCGATGAATGCAATATTCTCCCCAGGAGCTGAAATAAATTTTACTTTATAATGATGTCATACTTTTGCTACTCTTTGTCTTTAGCTTCTTCCATCTGTATTAAATCAGTCACACTGGCTGACCTGTAATGGGTCACCTAAGATCTTCCTGCACAGAAACTGAGGCAAAATAGTTTTATTAAAATAAAAAAGAAAGGTTAAGGCAAGCAACCTTGTGATTATTTTCTTTTACTGAGGGGAAAAGAGAGTTTTCATGACTCTGCTAAGGGAATGTCTTAAGCATTTCATTTCTTGCTGATGAGCAGCAGCACCTGTGGCTGATACCACCTCCCCATTCAGCCTGCCTCTGGACACCTCCGCCTTGGAATGTCATAGCCATCCAGTTTCCCATGTTTGCCCTGAAACAGCTGGGAAAGCTGTTTTGTACATGTGACAGCTTTATCTGTCACAGATACAAAACATTTTGACTTGCCCTGACCTTCTCTTGTCCTCTCTCCCATTGCTATGAGGCAGATTGTTCCTGCAGGCAGCTTGATCCTACCTTTTGATTTAAAGTGGTCTTTTAGTAATATACCGTGCCACCTTTCTCTCCTCCCATCAAAAAGCATCAGTATTCTGGGTCTACCTGTAAAAGCATCATCTGTCAGAGGAAAGAGGTGTGGCTGCAGGATCTGTCCTAGGCAGTGATAACAGATAACAGGCTGCCCCTGATTTCAAATGCTGGAGGAAAAAAATCATGCGTAGCATTCACCAAAGCAAAATGGCTTCTTAAAACAAGCAAGCTTCCAACTGATGCAATTCCAGCCCAGAGAACCCTTCAGAAGAGAATACAAATACATATTTCTCTGTCCCCACTTTTCATGGGCCCTGCTGGAAAGAGAATTCCATTGATGTTCATTTGCAGCATTGAACTTCTGCATTCGAGAGGCATTTTGACTGACAGAATAAAGCAAAAAGAGACAGATGTACTCACTGGGGAAGGCTTATATATAATTGAACATGTAAACATTTGCAAACCACTGTTATTTTTTACAATTGTATGACTAACATTTCCCTTGACTTGTGCTCATAGGCCTGTCAGGAGTTATGTAAAGCTGGGTACAAAGCAGCTGCCCGTGATTCACTGCACCACAGGCTCTAGGCATGCAGTGTGTCACTGGTGGTGTTTTGTGCACCCTTGCTTTGAGGTACTGCATCAGAGCAAGGGGGGTGCATCACTACAAGGGGAGTGTCAAAGTCACCTTTTGCCATGGCTCTGTGGAGCAAAAAGGAGCTGTACCTACTGCAAGGACTTTCCGTTGCAAAGTGTCTGCCCAACTCCTTTTTATGATGTGAAGGGTCAATAAAGTAAGTTGTTTATGTTCTTACACCCTTCTGCCTTTGGAAAATACCCCAAACCAGCTGAATTAATGTCAGTTGAGTGGCAGGTAATGATAGAGAGTCCTCAAAAGGCCTATCTTGGGACAGTTTGTAAAAAATTAGAAAACATTTCCCTTGCCCAAATTTGCAGAGGACTTTTTTAGTGCCTGATATATATAGTAGATCTATTTGATGATTTTCAGCAGCATATTTTCAGTACTACTGCTTGCTGGAAGGAGTTTCCACAAAAATGAGATTTGGAGGAATTGTCACGCCCCTCCCCCCCGGTCAGAGTAATGAGTTCTGAGTTTTGCTAATGCTCTTTGTGAGTACAGTGGCTATGCTCAAAAGGAATATTGCAAGAACACCCTTCTTACCCTGGGAGTTAAGCTCTCTTCAGTGGCATACATCGCTCACCATGGCAATGGGAATTGAATTTTCCACTCTCTGAGCTCTCCTGGATACTTAAACCAGCCTCATGTAATACTATTGTGGCCGGTGTCATTGCACCACTGAAAACTAAATGAATGAATAAATTAGAGCCCTGGCGTTTGGGATTGCTGAATTACATCCAAGCTTTTTATTGCAGCCATGAACTCCTTTTGCGATGACAGACGGAATGATGCTTATTAGGCAGTTAGGCAGATCATTGTAACGAACAAACGTGAGAAGTACGGTAGCAGGGCAATACATCAGGGAACTGAGACAGGATTATCTCTTAAGACACCCCTTTCCAACACCAATTACCTTTTGACTGCAGGGCCCCCTCTTATAACACAACAGTTTATTCTTCCTTATTGATGCAAGTAATCTAAGTTTATGGCTCCTGTCACAATCTTTTCCTCCTTGGCCTCTTAACTGCCTTGAATATAGAAGCTATTCCCGTTTTCTCAAAAGTTTGTGCTCCTTCAGCTTTCAGCTTTCATCCTGCTTCTATTTTGTATGTCTCTGAATATCCCTCCGTGTCACATTTGCAGCACTCAGTTCCCTTTTTTGTCTCATTTCTGCGCAGTTGTCTCCAAGGCTTTTTTCTCAGCCCCACTTACCGTGTTTCTCCACAGCCACTCTCAGCTGTGGGCAGCACTGCAGATCCCCTTAGCTCTGCCCACCTCTCCAGGACTTGGTTAAGTGCCAGAGCTCTGTTTAGACACCCTTTGTTCTTTCGATGTGTCCATACTGGGCTCCCAACCTGTTTGTGTGGTTGCATGGAGGGTTCCAAACAGGTTTGATAATTTGCTTAAGATGATTTACTGGTACTTGAGAGGGGGTGGCCCTTTGCCCTTGGCATGGTACTTACATTATCCATCAGTATGCCAACTTGGAGAGTTAATACCAGCAGAATAATAACCCTGTAAAAAGTTGTGATTCTTTTCTGGCCCATGTGGCTCCCTGAACTGGTTGATGTTAGCTTGAAATTGCATGAGGGAAAGGGGAGAAAGGGAGTAAGAAGACATAGCTGGGAATGTGTAAGAGTGCCTAACTATTCTTTTCAGAAATTGCATGACATAAGATCTTCTGTGACATGAAATTTATCCCAAAGTCATATTTTGTGGCCATTAACCAGTATAGGCTGCTGTGAGGAGGAGGAGCAGTCCTGTTGGGTGCCCCTTGTGTTGCCACCTGTGCCTGTTAGTGGTGCACTACACACAGTGAGCTGGAGCACCTGGAGTTCAACCCAGGGAGAGAGAGTCCTGATTGCTCAGCTCTCCACTGGGCCACAGCAAGTGGCACTGAACAATTCCCGAAGGCAGTGGCAAGCTGTCATGCTCCAGAGGAGGCTGCTGTGCCTGGGGATGCCATTGGTGTTTGTTGTGCTGCTTGTTCTCACAGTGTGGTGTTTGCCTGGTGGGGAACGAGAGGCAAGCTGAGTCTTTTTCTCCTCAATGGAAATGAAAGGTCAATGTGATGGGACACAAGATTATCATGTAGTACTGGGAGACAACCTTGCTTTAGTGTGTATATATACACAAAAAAATTCTTCTAGGAGAGCTCTTAAGTGCAGATGTATTTTCCTGGTGAGACAGAGATACAAGCCTCCATTTAACTGCGCCCCTGAAATCACACCAGAGCAAGCCATTTGGCTGTGGAACAGTTGCCCCAGGAAAGCCATAAACCTTTATTGATTGGAGACCTTTGAAATTGGACTGGACACACCGTGGTATTCAGCACAGATTAAAGCAGTGTGCTTCAGGGAGCAAAGCAGAGCAGACTACCTCAGGGAATAAACTACCGCTTGGGAGCTGGGGACTGGATGCAAATTGTACATCTCCATCTCCAGTTTCTGCAGATCTGCTGCATGTTAGGCTCAGAGACCTGTAACACAGTCATCTTCTGCAGAGTACAGTGGCACAATTTTGGTTTTTGTTATCTTAAGTTGGATTAAGTATCACTTCCAAACTCTCATTTCTGACTCTATGTTGTTCCTTGTCTTCAGGAAGCAAAACATGCTTATTTTCTACAAAGCAGCCATGTAAATGCTTGTGGCAATATCCTGTTGGGACAGGTGAGGAAGAAGTGATGATGGGAGTGTTGCGAGCAGAAGGGTGCAGACAGGGAGGAGGAAGCCTTTCAACCATCCCTCAGTGACAGACAGGTGGGAAGATGGCCTTATTCTGGTTCCTGTTGTTGATCCTGTTGAAGTTACCCTGACGCTGCCAACCGGTTTTTCAGGTGGGAATATCCAGACTGTGGACACCCCAACCTTGTCTTAATCAGGTTTTATGTAAAGGCTGTTTCCACAATCATCTTAACCAAAAGTAGCAGGTATTTACACTTTAAAGTTTAGTTGTTATTTCTGCCTGCAAACTGCAAAAAGTTTCTCATATTTAATTTATGCTTATTTCATTTTTTAAAAGGAAACAAAAGATGCATTCATAAACCATGAGTTAGAGTATCGAATCTTCAAGTGACACTTTTGCATGGTTTCCCAGTGGCATGTTGTTCCCAAATGAGGTATGTAGGTGCTGAGATTATCATAAGTGGAGGGGTGCCCAAAATGGAAAAGGTATTGTGGATTTTGCTCATTCCTGGAAACATAGGATTTGTCAGCTAGTTGGATTATACTTGCTTATCACATCCTCTGGCCATTCCCTATGGCTCCTGTGAGAGAAACACTTAGTGGTATCTCAGCCTCTTCAGATCACAGCTGGATCTGCTGGGTTAAATGGCTAATTGAAGGTGAGTGCTTCAGTGTGCATTAGTCAAACCCTGTAGTTAAAATGGCAGATAATTTCCTTGTAGCTGCATGCAAAGGCAAATGTCTCTGTTTCTCTTGTTCGTTGCCATCCCCACAGCCAGCTGTGAAGGGCTGCTGCCTTAATTGCATAATCTAGCAGGGCTCAGTGGCAGGGCTCTAACTTAACTGTAGCTGAGGAATTCGTACTACACAGACCTTTATTCTATGCACTCATTCCACATTTGTGTTGAGCCACATGGGGATATCGAAGATACTGTAGACCTAGAAGTCTGCTGGAATCTCAGACTGTGTAATTCACTGTGGCCATCACGACACTAGCTGAGATGTGTCATATAGTGAATATTGCTTAGTTTTGGTGCCAGGAATTGAACCTTCAGGCTTCTGCAGCCCATATCACAGTCTGTCAAAGTAGCTCCTCCGTGAGCAAGGGCTGTGGCGAGCTATACACTTGGAAAAGTTGGCTTTGTTTATTTGCTGGCTGTTTCGATTTTTAAATCTTTTTAACACCTTCTCTCAAGGTCTCAAAGCAACACACACAGATGCAAGAAATCCCCGTGCCTTTTGGAACTATTATCCTGTCTTCCTTATGTAGGGAAAAGAAGGCTTCAAGAGCCAATATGAATAACACAGTGGTTGCACAGAAGTCCTTGGTAGGGACAGAACTTGGCTGTAACCTTTGGGACCCCCCAGGTCTCTCTAGTGATCTTGGTAACATTTCTCAGTCATTACAGTTGCAGCTTTTGCCTTTAAAAAGTGGTACCATGTCAATTAAAGGCAAAAAAAAAGCAGTCCACCAGGACCTTATCTATGTATATTCAACCCCACATCTCGGCTGAGCTGCTCATGCTGCTCTTTAAATCCTGTCAGCTGAGGGATGGTCAGAGCTGTTTTTCTCTCCTCCAGAGCCTTGACCTGAGCACTAGCAGTGTCTGGAAGTTGCACCAGAAAGGCAGCACAGGCAGGGTGAAATGTGCTCCTTGAGCCTCGACCCTTTCTGCTTCGTTACTGTGAAAAGCCTACAAGCGAATATTCATTCATTTGTATTCAACCTGGCTGTTCTGCTTTCAGACCTCCTTTCTTGTCTGCAGCTGACAGGATGTCACGAGGAAGTGACACGGCAGTGACACTCCATATGTCATGGTCCACTTCTATTCGAACTTGATTTTTATCTGGTAATGAATCAAGCCACAGGAGTCCAGTCTGGGAAAAAAAGTGTCCCAAGGAAGCAAGCTGAAGCTAGAAAGTTTTTCAGTCCATTTGGAAATAGGAATGCATTACAATGCGCTTTTTCCCTCCCTAGCAGACCCCGGTATTCTCTCAAGGTAGACTGGGTACAAAAGGGGTTTTGCATTATTTATTAGTGTGCCTCTGTCAGACGTAATGAGGGCTATAAAGTATGTAAGAGTTTATAATTGGCTATCTGCAAGAAGTAATCCTAAGGGGGCTGTGTAAGGATCAAATAAATTATGCTTCATTATAGTAGTTATGCCAAGGATATTAGAAAATTGTTTTTGGTTGGAGGAAGAAAAATAAGGAGAAGCAGAAAAAGAAAACTCTTCGTTACTTCCCAGACCCACTGCTGTCAAAGATTTTACAGTCTGAGGGAAGATTTCAGTATTTCTCTTTAAAATTCCTGATGTGTTCAAGATGCTAAATAAGCAGTTGCCAAGATACTACTACAAATAATGCATAAATGGAGTTTATCTAAATTGTTTTATTAATAAACTTCACTGAACTCTCCCATGCAGTTAAGCAGGAATCCCAATTCCCCATTATCCGCCATTGGTACATCAGCTTTCAGAAATGAAACTTTTATCTCTTCCTCTCAGGGGGACAAGAATGCTTGCCCCGCCCCCTCCTCCTTCCTTGAATCTAATTATTTTTCTGATAATTCAAAACAAGGAGTCTGTGGCGGTAAAAGAGACAGGAGAAAAAAAAATGAACTGCTGGTCCTGGAAGCTGTGATGGTATCATTTTAAAATGAATATTTACATTTTAGAAGAGCCAGGAGTAAAGGGATCTCCATGGTTCTGACTTAGTTATAGGGCTCTTCTAATGCTTTTGGATACAATTTTTTGTTACAATGTACCCCTGGAGTACATAAGTTAGATGAGGAAAAGTCTTGTCAGATCCAGGAGGGAGGGAATATCCCTTCCCTTAAAGCAATTGCTAGGTATTATTCTAGTTTTAAATAGAAAGTCAAAGGACGACAGGGTTTCTCTCATGATAAAATATACTTGGTTTTCAACAATTTCCAGCAGTGAAAATTACTCATGCTTTTGTATATTAAGTGTAATACTTTCGCAAGTCTAAAAATATATCCTGTAACACTTTTGAGACCATGGTTGCTGCAGTCCCTGTCCAAGCCATAAAGGGAGCTCATGTTTTGGAATGCTTTAGCAGACCAGTGTTCTGTATGGACAGCGTTGTATGGAAACCAGGAGGCAGCTGCTGGGACCTGGAGCAGCAGAGGGATTGCAGCCTCTGTAGGTAGCTCAGCTCAGACTGCACACCAAAAACTGCACTCCAGCTTCAGTCAGGGGCTGTTTGCTGAATACACAACTCTGTCAAACAACTTCAGCTTGCATTCACTTGCAGGTGGTTTTATTTGCATCACAGAAATCATAGGATGCTCATTTGATATCTGAGATATAAATTGCGGGGACTCAAGCGGGAACCAGCGGCACAAGTGGCCAGTGAGGAGCTGGACGGGTCACAGGAGTCAGCTGGTTCTGAAAGAAGAATACAAACAATAGCCAGGGTATGAGGAGAGTTGAAAATAAGGGGCTTTTCCTCCACGAAGACTTTATAAATGGTCTAAGTATCATCGTTAGTGGCTCCTGCAGCCATCTGACATTCACCTCATAGCCTATTCATTTTCTGCTTCAATTTTTTTCTTAAATTCTCTCTCAATCCTTTCAGGAGGTCCAGCCCATGCTGATATTGCTCCTTAGCATTCGCTACTCCTAGGTCCAAATAAAAATTCATGCCTTGTATCTAGGAATTGCATGCTCCATTCACTAAGTATTAATCCATTAAGCCAATGATCTTGTAAATTGGAGCAGAACTATTGAGTGCTGGCGATGGTATCAAAGCATTGATTGGTTTTTACCGAGGACAGCCTTTGTAGTGAAGAGTTTCTAGAAGTGTCTTCCACTGCTCATAAAGCATTATTTCTAAAAAGTTTTTAGGAAGAAGGGACAAAGATCAGCTCCAAGAGTCACACAGCTCATTTTAGGGTTTTGCTAGTTGGTATTATCATCCCCTTCAAGGTCTTCATTTCACTTAACGCTCCTTTTGGGTTCTCTCCATTGAAAGCATCAAGTCTGATTCATTTTTCAACTGCTGTCATAGTATTCTGGCATGGCTTTTTGTTTTTTGAAGGGAAAATTCCAATAGACTGTGGAAGCCAGCAGCCACAGAAATCCTCCAGGAAGGAGAAAGAGGCTGTATGGAATGGCCAGTTCTAGCGGGAAAAAAAGGAATAAATTTGACCTGCTTAATATGTCATAGAGAAAGGTGGTGCAAAGAGGGAGGAAAATGAAATGGTTTCTCAGAGCCCCAGTAGGGGTTTAGCAGAGTCCATGGTTTAAGGGGTGAACTGAAATTACCACAGGAAGATACTGGTTAGATAATGTGAAAAGCTTCTGTAGCAGACGCAGAGTCACAAGAACAGAATGTTTTAAAAGGTGGTGGGATCTCCATTGTGAGGGGCCTCTTAACAGATTCAACAAACAGTTCTTTTGGAAGGTACAAATAGAGCTTATCCTGACTTTGAGGCTGAAAGATGATTTAAATAACTTCCTCATGTCCCTTCCAGCCATAGTTTTTAAACTAAACCTTACTGAACACATTTCAAAACTATTTCAAAGGTGGGCTCATGAGAAGGGAGAAGCACACCCTTCTACTCAGTTCTTCCCTCTCACACACTGGTTTTCATTAACAGAAAGAGTCAAATATGTTTGAGATGTTGGTAAGGTTGTTCATACGGATTCTCTCTGAAGAGGATAAGTGACAGTGCCAAATTTTTCTGAGCTGCAGATGTGCAATATATTTGTAACAAACTGCAGCTCCTATCCAAAATTATATTTATCACATTTTGTGGCAAACTGAAAAATGAGATCTATTTGAGGAAAATTGACTCGATAGAGTACTTCTTCCCTCTGCAAATTGGGTCAGTTATTGAGTTTGAATGCCTTTGGATAGGAAGCAGAGAAAAAACTGTATTTTTATTTGTTTTTAAAAATAAAAATATATATTTTTCTTGGATATGTCTCATGATGCAAGCTTTTCAGCATGTGAAAATCATGCAGAACAAAGCAGACAGCCGAACAGTATTAAACAGTATTTTGAGTGTCACACAGTTCTAGTTGGAGCTGTGTTGAATCTTACTGACCCTCTTACTGAAAACAAAGTAGCTGAGAATGGGGTAATAGTTGGTTTCGTTTAATTGAGGAAGCCGTACGAACAATCGATTTCACATGGAGTCTATTATTGCTTAGATTTAACTCCATTTCTTTTGATTTCCCACTGAAATTCAGCACAAAGGCAAACAGCACTGAATGCACCTTTGTTCATGCATAGATTAATTCATGTGCTCAGCTGCTTGCTCTGCAAGTAGCCTTGTAAATGTAAAGGCTATTTAAAAAGCTGCTAAAAAATGCTGCAGCTACAGCAGCAAACAGTAAATGAAACTGACCTCTTCTCCACCAGCTCCCATGTATTTTACAGCACTTTGCTGTCTGAGCATTATCCATCAGCAGTGGATACACTGTACAGATAGAGATGCAGTTGATGGCTGCAGGCCTGTGTATCAACTACTCTGCTGGTGTGAACATTTTTGCAGAGTAGGAGACTTAAACCTGTGAAGCACCAGTGGAAAGAGCATAAAATGAAAAGTGATTCTCAGCTGTGCTTGGTGACTGCCACTGACTTTTACAGCATTATTTATCTTACTCTATTTCCTATCTAGAGAAGTGATTTCCAAACTCATTTGATTTGAGGGGTCTTAGAGACTATCCAGTAGAAATGCGGATCCATTCAGTTTTTATGGCAGGTATAGATTTCCTAGTAGCATGTATGAACTTCCTAGGAAAGTACTCCATGGTTTGCCAGAGGATCTTCAGATTGTGTACTGAAAATATGACTTTAAAGTCTTAAATATAGCTGAAGTTTTACTGAGATGTGCAGTGGTTGATCTTCTGTTAAGCCATGGACAGCCCAAGTGAAATAAAACCAACCAAAAAAAAACTTATAAAAGGCAAAAGCTCGGTATGCAGTACTCCCCCACTGGATACAGGCTTTGCATCCATTTCAGTTTCCCTGTGACTTTGGGGATATGCCACCAAAGTGAAGGAATTGGCTGGACATCTTTTGTTGCTTTATTCATCATCTACAAACAATTGCTTTTTAATGAATTAGTGAACTAATAGACATGGAAAAGCAATTATTTGGTTTAATCCGTGACTGAATATTTCCAAAAGCAGCGGAATCACTGGAGTAGTGCTCAAGAGTCAGGGTGCTGCAGACTTAGTCCTTAGTCTGAACGGATTGTGTTGAAAAGATATGGGGATGCCTGTCCATTTATCCATTTTTCTACTTAGGCATCTTCACTGTTGCAGGATATATTTCCTTCATTCCCTCCTTACAGTCTTTCATGAGATCAGTTCACATACTGGGAAATCCTTCAAGCATGGAGCTTCTGAAAAGTTCTGTCTAGTTTTGGCCAGTCTCCGTTTGCTATTGAAATTCATATTAATAAAAAGGAATATGCCTTCTCTACTATGACATGGAGAGTTATGCATTTTGGGAAGTTAGTTATTAAACTACATTTTATTAATTACAGTAGGCACCCTTGTGTTTCTAATGGAATGATTTCTATTTAAATACATTATGCCATATGCCATATGCTGATCTAGACTCTTTGAACTGTCAAGCATTTGATTCTGAGTCACAAAACGACGGGGTGAGCACACAGATGGGTTGTCATATAAAGAAGTCTGATGGCATGTGATAACGCTCAGGCTTTTATTTTTTTTTCCCACCAAAAAGCTTATAATGTACAAGCATTGATCATGGCTTGCCAAACAGAAATGAGCTGACAGTTAAACTCCAGAGTGTTTTCTGGAGCTCTTCAAGCGTTTCAGTTCCACTCTGCAGACTCACTCTGCCTTTAACTGGACCATGTCACATCCTTTTCAGAACAATTGGTGTCAATCATTTTATTGTGCGACAGACTCTGGGAGAAATGACACAGAGACTTGCCAAAGCTAGTTCTGATTGGTAGCAATTGAGGCAGAGTAAGGCCATTTTGAAGCAGCAACTTTTTTCCATACAAATTGTTTTCTTTTGAAGTCAAGCATGCAGGCTTACACTCAGGAGAAACACAGTTTTTCCTTCAATCTTTTCCTTCTTCCTTAAAATTCAGGTAATTTCCCATAAAGGAAGAGAATTGATGACAGGAGTTGAGATATTTGCATCTTCAGGGCAGAATGAGGGCAGAAGGATAGAAGATAAGGGATAAAGAAAAGTGTAAGTAACTTTGGGCTGGGTTCATACACTTTATAAAGGTGTTTACAATTCAGCTATTTTCCCTTGAGGTAGGTTTCTAAGCTCACATTAGGATCAATAGATATCTAGGGTGGAACTCATTAGGCTAAATCTAGATGCCTTGCACTGTTAGAGATACCCTAGGGTCTGCAAAATCTTTATGAGGGCTGGCAGGTATGACAGAGGACTTAGGGGAACCTTACACTGCACTGGAGAGGCAGCTAAAGGAGCAAGATACTGAACAACAATTAAACTGTCAGAAGGTGGCATATTTGGGTGGCTAAATCCCACTCCAGGTTTGTACTGCCAGTGGAGCACAATTCAAGTCATTGACCTACAAGTGCCTAGTGCCATATGAGATGCCTTTAGCTATTCCACCTCCAGCTGCCAATCCAGATGCACTGGCTTTCCCTGCTGCCTCTATGTGATGTCTGCCAGTCCCGTATGAATGTCTTTGCTGACTTAAGATTTATGTGAGCTTAGATGTGTCCTAGTCACAGACCTATGTTTATGCATTCTTTAGGATGAGAAAAAATGTCTTCTAGACTCCCCTGATTGTACTGACAAAGATCTCAACTCAATTGCCCCTGCAGAGGCATCTGCACAGGTTTGATATGCCCTGTGTCACCTGAGGCACCTAGAAAGGAAGCTTCTCTGGTTGGGGAAATTTCCCTCTCTGAGCCTGAAGCACCTCTGTAGTAATGAGCACGCCACCTTTGATCAAACGAAAAACAAAGTGAAGTGATGTTTCATTTGTCAGAAGAATTCCATCTGCACCCTCCATTGCCCCATGCTCTGTCACAGTGAAAGTGAGGGCTGCGGCTCTCCCATGACACAGCACTTTGCTGGCTGGATGCTGTCACACATTTGTAATACCTTTTTAGGCTTCCTCTGCCACTGGCCCCACTTTCCAAGAGCTCTAGTAGGCAGGTGGCGTTTCCTCACTGTGCCTGTTTGCCGAGGTTGGGAGCCAAGCAGGTGGCAGGCAGTGCATGCTCACTGTGTGGAGTAACCCAAAGTAACACAAAAAGTCTCAGGAAAGGCATGGGGCTTGACGATCAGAAAAAGAGGGGCTAAGTAAAGTCAAATGGTGTGAATTAAAACCTGGAGCCCAGAACCAGAAGAGGAGAGGTGGTGGGGTTTTGCCCTTGGTGGAAAACCCTATTTCCATCACTCTCAAGATAAGGCAGTGTTATTGGAGGCAAGATCTGCAAGCTGAAGGTTGTAGCATTTTATTCCTTCTGTTTTGTGTTGTTCTTATGCTTCATTCTGCTTTGTGTGTAAGAGTCCCTCTAATGTCCTGCTACAGGAAGGCTGTGGCAGAAACACCTTGACCTGAGTGAAACCCTGAATTAACTTGCTGTCCCCCATGTCATGATCTTGAAGGAGGAATGGGAGGAAATTTGGTGCAGCATAGAATAATTTCTCTGTTTGTGCCCCCACTGCCTGGACACTGGGACAAGGGAGTCCCTTACTGAATTCACATTTGTGAATTCACAGGATTGTACCCTCTCTCAAATGAGGCACATTAAGCTCAGGCTCAATAAAGAACCAGTCAAATGTCCCATGTTTAGTGACTTCTAACTAAAGATAGAGCTTTTGCCCAAAGTGTTGATCTTGTGTTTAGTCCTAATAAAAGCCCATTTCAGCTCCATATCTGGGTTTCCTGAGGGACAGATACTAACAGCAATGGAAGGGATTGGTGTGATAACATTTCTCTAACAGAAGAAAAACAGGGAGACCAAAGAACAAAGTGATGGTGCTGAGAGAAATTAGAAGTGTAACCCTAAAGAAGGGGTGTTCTGGCTGAAGTGCTGGAGTGTCCCTCACTAACTGAATTGAGGCGGGACTCCCATGGGCATGGGAGCCAGGCTGCCTGCAGCTGGCACAACCTTGGTCCCCTCCTTCTTCTGTTAGGTCCTGCTGTTCTGCCCAGGCTCTGGAGTTTGTCTTAATCTGTTCTGACCCTCTTCTATCACTCCGTTACTGCTTGGTATCAGCTCCTGGAGAGTTCTTTGAACAGGGACTTCAGAAGCTGTGTCTACTGGAGTATTTCGCATCCCAGTTTTTAACCAATTCTTCTTTAAACACATTGTTGGCTAAGGTATGTCTGAAAGCAACAGATAACTTCAGGTGCCAGTTCCATTTTACTTTCACACTCTGGAGTCCCTATTATAGGAGGTAAATGCTTTAAAATCATTACAGCGAGGTGAGTTTTTAAATCACAAGAAACAGAGAGTCAAAGTCCATGCTGCATCTAAAAATCGGTTTTGTTTTGCTTGTCAAGATTATTGTACCTTCAAGTGACAGATGGGAATGTGAAGACTTTCTATCATCCTTGAACATTCAGGCTGGCTAATAGAGAAAAAATGTGAAAGGAAGAATCATCATTAAAATGGTCTTGAAAGTGATGACTTCCAAATTATTGTCTGTCAGCTTCTCCATATGGCTTGAATATCTGTCAGATGAACAGTATACATTAGAAATTCGTTACAAAACAAACAAAAAAAAAAAGGCAAGTTTTCTTTTGGTCACATCTGAAAATGAAATGGGAGAAAATAAATAATGGGGGGAGAAAGGAGGAAGATAATTTGAAGTAGATATTTCTCACTAAAAAGTGACGGTACAAAAAGAAACCTTCAGTTCTGATTTTATTTTTCTTTGCAGTACATATATCAAGTCTGGCCCATTCCTTTTATTTTTCCAAGTGAAAATACAAATTGGATTTTTACAATGATAAGGCTCACTAAAGGGCTCCTTCCTTCTTCAGAGGCTTCCCAGGGTCCCTGTTACAGCAGTGCAGACCCCTCAAACTGCTGGGAAAGGAGGCCTTTATGGTCCCTTTCACTGCATTCATAGGGTATAACTGTCTGGAGCTGAGGATATACAAAAAATGAATGCATGTAAAAAGCTCTTAACAAGCCCATAATCAAGGAAAGCCACCAAGGGTTCAGTTACCATTTTAAAGTGCATTTTGTAGCAGCAAGACTCTGAGGCTGAGTCCAAAGCTAAGTGCCTCATTCAGTGCCATCACCCCCTCTCTTTATTCATTAACTGATGGCTTTCATCATCAGACTTAGCTGAACCATGTGCTTAGATTCACCCTAGCAAGGGAGAAGGAAGGAGACTATGGAAGGTTTGGCTTTATTTAACAGACTTTTGGGGGATGCAATCATCAAATGGACTGACAAAATAACCAAGAATGAGCCATTTAGCAGTCAGGGAACCTCTGCCCTCAGCAAGTGAGAGGAAGAGCTGTAAAACAGGACTTTCAGCTATGAATGGT
The DNA here is from genome assembly GCA_013399945.1 of Ploceus nigricollis. Taxonomy (NCBI): domain Eukaryota; kingdom Metazoa; phylum Chordata; class Aves; order Passeriformes; family Ploceidae; genus Ploceus; species Ploceus nigricollis. The sequence goes on from VXBC01013193.1 coordinate 764,828, forward strand.
CAGGACGGTTGCAATTAATTTATGATGTGATGTCTGCATGGATTGTTTAAGGCACATTAGGTCCTTGAGTGGAGGCTCCCACTGAAGCCACAGCAGCAATCTGAGGACAGCCCACCACAGGGATTTGCAAGTTTCCTTTGTTGTGCACTGGCTTTTGCTGATAGGTCTTGGTGTTTATGAGTGCACTCATTTTGCCCGCAGCAAAATCTGTTTAATGTCTCTTGGTTTGTTAATTCTTCTGTATTTATTGTTCAAGATTGCTCATATCCAGGATATTCTTGGAGATATTGATAGTGGTTAATATTTTACCTCTTGGAGTAAGCTGTTTGCTGCATGCCACAAATAATTTCTTTATCACTTCAAAGATGAGACCTAGATCTGTGCCAAGCCACTAATGTAATTACTGTCCCTTCCCTGCCACATCCACCATATGCAGAACCTGTTATATGTAATTATTTTCAGTCACAAACACCACTCCAGACAGACAAGATCATCTTTCAGGTGCTAAGTGTTACTAAAATACAATCATGCATTATACTCACAGCAAGAGTGACAGGGAAGGCAGTCTGGGAGGGACAAGGATTACTCTGGATGGTTTAATATTAAGACATCCACTGTCTGACCCCCTGGTGTGCAGTTTTACAATCTGTAGGTCTGGGCAGCTCCTCACTTAGCCACATAGGCTGGTTTTAGATCACTTTTTGAAGGGATCTATCATTCTGCATGGACCACGCAAAGAGCCATGGGGCTCTCTGGGACCCTCTTATGTACTGAAGCCAAGGTTTTAATTCCAGCTTTGGATTGCCAAGGCTGGTTGTGCTCAGTCAGCCCTGCATGTCTCTCCCCATGCCTTGCTAGCACATTGAGCCAGATGCAGCATTCACAATAGCAGTGTTTCAGAGAGCAGGGCAAGGAGCTGGTTTCATTCCCAAATATGGAACCTCTCCAGAAAAGCTGGTCTGTGACAGTGCCAACACCTCCACTGGTACATGGTAAATCATCTAAAACAGCTGCCAAATGCCACCAGCACCTCCACTTGACTCGCCCCATCCCACTGACTGGGTCCCTCACATCTCGAGGCTGCAGCCCCTTTTGTGAAGGTGCCATTTACAGATCTGCACATTTCCTTCCCTTTCAATTTCTCTTCACAACTGTAGTGGATAATGGAAGATGACAGAGGATGATAATTACAGCAGATTGTTGGTTTTGGTTTTCTTCCTTTTTAAAAAAATGTTATAGGCATCCTAAGCATTTTAAGCAGCTGTAAAGATGGGTGTGGAATCCTGGGTAGCATAGCTGGCTAAATGCAATAACTGTAGAGCAGGCCAGAATGTGACTTCTGAGCTAAACTAGTAACTGCTCTTTACTGAAGCTGCAAAATTAGCTTAATGATTTCCACTGGGTTTGCAGCCCTTGGATTCAACTTGGATCTTTCACTGAAGGTTGCAGCTGTTCAGCAGGATCTACATCCTCTGTGATTAAATAAATTGGCTGTGAGCATATATGAATTATTAGTGGTAATGGTATCCAGCCTTTTTGCTTTTGCAGGATCTGATCCATACAGTTGCTTACAAAGAGGGATGGGTTGATTAGAAGGGAAGGAAAGGACTGAGGGACTTTTGTCCAAATCCTATTAACACCATGGACTTTGAGGCACACTCCACACTTTCAGTGCATAAAATAAGGGAGGCCAAATGCCAGTTCTCAGCTGCAGTGTAAGTGCAGACCAGGGCAGCATCAGCCCTGTTGAAGTCATGTAGAATCCTGCTGAAAGCAATGGCACATGACACACACATGCTCATACATATAAATATACCTCCGGGCATAAAGCAAAGCTTGTGAAACTTTTTTTTGCTGACTAGCAGGCTCTGAATCATTGTGGAAATCTTATGCTGAAGGCAAATCCCTGAGCCTGGCCTGAACCTTGCCTGCAAGAAGTACTGGAGGACACAAGTGCACAGCAGGTGCATATGCACCACAAAAGGGAACTGTCTGAAGGTCAGTCAAAACCAGCTGAAAACCAGTGATATCAAAGGACATGCCAGAGCAACAGCTTTAAGTCTTGTGGCCAGTGGGTACCTGTGACAGAACAAATATTTATATATAAGCCTTTTTGCCAGATGGGCACTCCTGGCACCCCGTTGGTCTCTGAAAGGTGTTGTGTTCATTCAAAGAAGTGTGTGAGCTTGCCCATGGCTTTATACCTTGTCCTTTGCACATAAGCATGCTGCCACTTGTGCTTTGGGGTCATGTGGCAGCACCAGCAATAGGCAGCAGTTTCCCATTTGAGCTTGCCATCCCAGTCAGCGCAGGCTGCAAGACAAAAAGAAGCTGCACTGCTCAGTGACTGGTACTCCACAAGTGAAACTCAGTGCTGATAAAGCCCCTACCCAGCTGGAGAGCCAGCTGTCACTGGGATAAGGAGGCTTTCTGACATAGTTTTCCCTTATTTGGTTTATCTCTTAATAGGAGGCACAGCTAATGGTGAGGCTCAGCAGTGGGTGCTGTGGGCTGGTTGTTAGACAGTGTTGGAATGGCTTTAAGGGCCAGCGTCCATGTGTGAGCTCCTTTGGAGCAATTCAACATTACAGTGTATTGCATTGCTAAGGAATTTTTGACTGAACCCCAGAATTTATTTTCACTGAAACTGGGCTTTGAGCTTATAGACATGGGAAACATGACAGAAATGGGAAAAGAGGGAGATGAATAGGGAAGGAGATAAATTGCCAAGGTTTATGATCACTGAGCACTGTAGCATCAGAGGTAGAAAGAGCAAACAGGTACTCATGTTTGGAAAAGGATGAGCTGTGTTTGGAGAGTGGAAGTGGAAAGTGCTGTGAGCAATACTCGTGGGAAAAAACCCAAACAACAACCTGTTGCTGCAACAAAACCTAAAGAGAGCTGAAAACAAACAGTCTGTGAATGCAGTGGGCACTAGACACTCTTGCCACCTGAGGAGAGTAATTGGCAAGGGCTGAGTAAGAGCTTGTTCTGGGTTTGGAGGAGCAGCATTGTTATGCTAATAGTCCTTTCACTTGCCTGCAGTGCTGCTGTTGTGCTCTCCTGGAAGAACTGGGCAGAAGGCTTTCCCAGGACCTGTTTGTGAGGAAGTGCTGGCCGCAGTTTAATCTGGTCCAAGGCCGGTGGGTGTAAGCCTGCCATCCCTCCTACCCCCTGCGTACATCTCCCTGCCCTGGCAACAGAGCCCTTGGAGTGTTTGCGAGGTCTCCCAGACCAGTCTGTTCAAGTGCACAGGTTGATTGCAAACAGCCCAGCCAGGGTGGTTCACTTTGGGCAGAGCAGCTCCTGAGCTGTGGCTGCCTGGGCTGGCACTGGGCACCACGAGCAGTGTGGGAAGGGGTCAGAACATGGCAGGACTGGCTGGGGCTGCCACAGTCCACTGCTCTGTGAAGCGACTCTGGCATCTAGGTGCTCTTCCTCCCTTCCCCGGCCATTCTCATAATCAGTGGTGATGTTTCTCCTTGCCCTATGGGGTCCTGCCCCTTCCTAGCACACCATCCATGCTGTCTGTGCTTCACAGCACCTTTTTTGCTTTAACAGTTCAAGAGAGAATCAGCAGGGGCTTTTCTGAGAGTCTTAGGCTGTCTTTAACAAAAGTAGACCCAGTTTTGGCCTAAATTCTCTTGCCTGAGAAACATCCTTTCTGAGAATTTAATTAGAAGTGATTCTCATTTGCATGGATTCTACCAGCTGCCCTTAGCTCTATGGCCCTAGGGGAAAAAATTGAAATGATACTTCGAAAGATATTAGTGAGGACATTAGAAGCAACCATACCCAGATCAGGCAAAGTTCTGAAAATACCTAGCATTCACATGTCCTTAATTGCTTTTCTCCTGTCACAGCTGTTAGGTGAATGCTCCATCTGAGAGAGGGCTGCCTCAGGGATTTCTTTTTCATTATGTGATGTAGATATGGAGACAGGAGCAGGCAATGACTGCTCAACAAGGGAAGGAAGAAGTAGGCTTGAGCAGCAAGAAGAAATTTGAACTTAGTGGAAGAAGATCAGGAAGCTAATATTGGGCTTAAACAGGGGCAGGTGTGCTCGGAGGAGCAGCAGAGAAGCTGCTGAGCTACTTTGCTAACAGCCAAGATGCTAAGAGCATTAAACATCTTTTGAAGACAGATGAGATGACACTTCTGGACTTCAGTGCCTTGTTCAGGTGTGTCTTCGAGCAAATCAAGAACATAATAAAATGATTTCCATATCTTACAGGAACATCAGCAATATGAGAAGCTTAGGTATCTTGAGAATGGAGATGGTAGAAAGGTATGGCAAGTTCCAGGCCCTAAGCCATCATCCTTCTCAGGACTCCTGTTAGACTGGTGTGATGTCCACAGTGACTCTGTTACAACACCCAGGGCTTTTCAGAAGTGCTTTGCCATGGAGCACTGCTCGTTATCGTCAGGAGAAGAGGAGCAAGATTATGTGAGGTCAAGAGGTATGTCCAAAGGCAGCAAGCGACAGCTGTAGGGCTCGAAACCTTGTGCTCTGCCTAGCAGGTAAAAGGCACCCCTGCAAACCTTGGGAGGGCTTGCTTGGCTTTACAGCCTTGTGAAGTGTCAGGTGCTCCTAGCCCATTATCTACACAGTGGTTTGTTTCCAATCTCATAAATAAGATCTGATGCAAAGGAGGCAACATTTAAATGTTGTAACATACATTGAAATGTTCTCTTTAGGCTGTCTGTGTAAAATGCTTTGCCAGCTACATAGGCCTTTTGGCAGCTGCTGCAGTGGCAGCTGAGAATGCAATACGATAAAAATGCCACTTCTGCAAAATGGTCATGGTGCCTGGGTGCATTGCTGGTTCCCTGTGATGTCTTGTGAAGGGACAGGATTTGCCAAAACACGTCTGTTTGGGGCAACATGAGGGCTGGCAAAGCAAAGTGTCTTGTGAATATTAAACCAAGTATGATAACATGACTCAAGACCTCTGTTGTTTCTGCTGAATGAATCAGGAAAACTTTGTGGAATGTGTACCTGTGGTATGCATTGATCAAGTGGTATGAAACCATTACTCCCTTGCTTTTGAAAGAGTGAAAAACAAAGCAAAATGGCAACAGATTAGCACAACTGTCAGTTTTCCTGATGGAACCTAGATGGACCCTAATTGATTGTTGTTTTAATTAATCAGAAGCAATCAGCTTGTAAATGCTGGCATTAACACACTTCTATTTAACCACATGTTGTGTATTCCAACCTGCATATTAAGCCATTCTGGAGAGTAGAAGAGGAGTCTAAAAGTTCTCAGATAATAGCTTCAGAAGCTGAGTGTGGCTTCTGATACTGAACCACTCAGACTGGCTCCAGCCCACAGACCACCTCTAAAACACTGCACCAGAAGGCAGCAGTCCAAGTGGTTTTCATCTGTTTTTAGGAGAAGAAGAGACTTCTTTTTCTCTAGGATTCCCAAATTGCAGTTTGACACTTTAATTCCCAAGTGGCAGCCTGTGTTTAAGCTAATGGCAATTGCATGTATAAACTTTTATTTCCTTTTCTCTCTATAGGTTTGTTGATTGGCTCTGGTTGTGCCCTCTATCCTCTTGGCTGGGACAGTGAAGAAGTCAGACAAACCTGTGGTAACCTTTCCAACCAGTTTGAATTGGGTGAGTCATCATCAGAGCATCTCAGCCACATTAGACTCTTCTATGTGTTGGCCATAAAAGCAAACTAGGATATTAGCACAGGCTTGGGGAAGCAACCTACCAGTGTGTGGTAGGCTAATCAGATTGAATAATTCTGGAATGGTGCCAAGGCAGGGGATTTCAGATGGATCTCTGGAAATATTTTCCAGAAGAACATTTTAAAAGAAAATGTATGTGTGTATATATATGTGTGTGTATATATATATATATATATATATATATATGTATGTGTT
>VXBC01013193.1:770765-861100 GCA_013399945.1 Ploceus nigricollis
ATCTACAAGCCCTTGTCCCATGCCTGGTGTGGTCTGTTGGGATGCTAATTAGGTGCCTTTTCAGTTTCCTGCAGCCTAATCAAGCAAACCCTCTCAGCTCTGATTCTATACCTCTATGATTTCTAAAAACTCTCTACATACACAGTTTATTACATACACACCAAAAACTGCACGAATTACACCCATATATAACATATGTATGCATATTTTAAGAAATAAATCAGATTTAATAGTCTTGCAATATGGGAGCTAACACTCCTGGAGGTCTTGACAGGGTAGACAGAAGCATCCTGTCACAGCACAGGTCAAGGTAATTCTCCATGAGTGCAATTGGCTGTCTTTGAATTCTGGGATGTTTATGGCCTTCTAACACAAGCCTAGAGTGTATTTGTATGTTACTCACATACTTGGGAAGTTGGCAAATAACACTTGCACTCTCTGTTTGCCTTCTCCCAAACAAGCTACTTGTCTTGCTGCTGCTGACTGCACTGCGCCTGGAATGAGAGCCAGGGATGCAGCCAAACCGGGCTCACACCTGTGCTTTCTCTGCAAGGGCTCAAAAAACAAGGGAACAGCAGTGACCTAAGGATTAGGCAATGTGGATGATCAGGATCTGATGTTTGAATGCACGTCCGAGTTCTTGTTTAGCTGGAAGGATCAATGCAATTGCTGATACCCTGTTCTATAACTACTCCCTGATCCTGTGCCACTTGAGGAAGAGGGGGATCTGCAGTTCTCCTGAAGGAGTAGGAGGGACTGAGCACCTTGACCCCCCACAGACTTGAGAGCTTCTGCTCCTAAGCATACATAGCTCCCCATTTCCATCTCTTGCAAGCTAAACCTTAGTTAAGCATAGAAATTCTTTCTATAGGTGTGCCTGCAGGACTTGTGCAGGGCCTGACAGTAATTCCAGTGCAAGGAATAGTAGACACAAATGGTCTCCTAGGGTTAAAGACAAGCCTGCTGCATCATCTCTTGATTTTACACTGATGTTTCTGTCAGATTTCAGGAGTAAAGAGATTTGTTTCCATCTCAGAGGTATTTCTTGTCAAGATGTGCAAAAGAATTGAGGTTGAAAGATTAAAAATTACTGCTTTGGGAGAGATGCTCCAGGCCGCTCCCCCTACAGAATTCCTGTGGTATTTTGAGTGCATTTGATCTGGCAGGGGACCAGAAATTCTCATAACCAGTATTAGCACCCATCACTACAGTGCCACTGATGTCTTATCAGCAACCACCTCTGGTGTTGCTCAGGGTATGTGTAATGTACTCTAGAAGCTTTACCTTGTTATTCTGAGCTCTAATATCCTTCTGTGCTGTTGATATTAAATTTGCTCTTCAGCAAAGTATAAAAAGTTCCTGCAAATTATTTATTCACCTAATAATAGAAAGATTTAAACACAGAGGAGAGAGAACAATAAGAACAGAAATGTGTAGTTAACTAGCAGAAAAAAAAATGTTCCAGAACTTAGATTCCCAGCTCCATGGAAAGATGTGTCAATGGATGTAGTAGAAAGACCAGACAAAATTCTGTGATTACTGTCGCAGGGAAGATTCAGGTTCATCACTGCCCATGGCCAATCCTTTGTGGAAGCCTGAAGTAGTTCCTGGCCAGCCCATTGAGCAGTGCACCCTTTAAAAGGCCAGCTAGCACCTCACTGGTGCACGCTGGTTCCTGCTCTTCCATGCCAAGCATGTGAGCAGCTCTGCTTCTGGGGCTCCAGCTTGTGTCCCATGTTTGTTCCCAGGTGCAGAAGAGTATTACCTTCCAGGTTATTTCTCTGCAGAGTCACAGAAGGTGAGAGTTGTGACAGTGTGAGCTCTTCAAAGCACTTGTGCAGTTACAAACTGTTACCCTTAAACGCTGTCAAGTCCACAGTTAGAGCAGAGTCTCCAAGACCACCTTCACTGTCTCAGTCTTGACTCATGAGTCAGATATTTGCATAAATTGAGTCACTCTGCCTTAAAAGTCATTGAAGAAACCAATGTGAAAAATGTCATCTGGCAGCTTTCCTTCCAGGTACGCATAAGGACCGTGAGAAGTCTTGCATTAACTGCGAAGGCTCTGACTGTGTTTTTTGGAGCTGGAGCACACAGCCCATGTGTGACACATGCCTAGACTTGACAGCAATGCTGGTCTCACTGATCTGCTGCAATTGTATGTCAACACATTAATTAACAGATCATAATGAGAGCTGAAAATTGCTGCAGTGATTTCTGCTAGGCAGCCCTGCCACTAAACATCTCCTTTCCACGTACGTTGGCAGTGAAATGAAATGCTCTGCTATGGTTTTCTTTTTTACTTAATGTCAGTGTCTGTTTGATGGTGTATTATCAAAACCATCTGTAAAGAAGAGATACTGTCCAAGGGCCATTTAATAATAATGCTGCTAGTCTTTCATAAATACCTCTTGGTTGGTGATAACCCCAACCCTCTAGGTCTCTTCTGAATCATTAGAGACTGGCGTACTCATGATAGCCTACAGGCCAAAAATGATGTTTCAAAGACTTAATGTTACTAAGTCTCAAGACAAATTTAAGTAATTATTGCTTTCATTTGAATATTTAATTTGATTAAGCCTCAATGATATGCTTTCTGTTCCTGAGCCTGTGAAATGGGTTGTCTGAAGAACCACACTGCATTCAAAATCTGCTCTCAGAAAATCTGAGCTGCTGTGAGCCCTGCACTGGTTTGCTAATGGGAGAAAAGGTGATAGTGGGAGTGCTGGTCCTGCTCCCCCTGCTGCTGTGGGTGCCGGTGAGGATGACACAGAGAGGATGATTCAGCTCATGGTTGCTCTCAAAGGAGATATGTTCACAGGAATGCTGATCAGCAGACGGCATTCAGCCTCCTCTTCCAGGATGGCAGAGCAAGTGCTGCAGCCTGGGCTACAGGGAACATGTGTGTGCAGTTGGGAGAGGGTCAAAGCTCAACAGGTTTGACCACAGAGCCAGCAAAAGGTGGGGGTTCAGCACTGATTCTTGTTCTGGACTTAGAAAAAGTAAGGGGGGAAAATGGTTGAGGTTGAAGGTAGAAAATAAAAGCCAGGACCTGCAATCTATATTAGAGGAGGATGAAGAAGAACAAGAAGTAGTTACAGATGAGGGACTGCAAGAACTTTTTTGAGAAGCAGCTGTGCACTGTGATACGTAATGTCAACCAGAAATATACTAGAATTAATAATTAAATGAAAATTTTTGCTTAGCCAAAACATGACAAACCCCTGCCCCCATAATATGCTCATAACCAGAGAGAATAAATAAATAGCAATGCTAAGAACCCAGGAAAAAAAGCCTAATCTTTAGTGGGTGTGCTGGATAAGAAATGCCATGTCTTCAGGCACTCTGAAAAGGCATTAGACTAATAGGCACTCTAAATAGTGCGGAGATGGCCCACATTGTGAAGAGGAGACCCCTTCCTCCACCCCTGCCAAACACACACATTTCTGTGTAGATTCCAAAGTAGTATTTAAAAAAGGCTGCAGGAAAAATAACTATGCCTTTAATTTAAGTGGATTTGAGTATTGTTTTCTAGAAAACCTGAGCTGACAGTGTGAAATACCCAGCAGTTTACTGCTCTCTTTAAAAATGGATATTTATTTGGTTTTTATTAAGTGAACTATGTCCAAAGGATTCACTTAAACATTTATGTACTTAATTGGGCTAATTTTTTTCAATCAAATAAAAGTGGTTGTATAGATCCATCTCTGACAAAGAGGAGTTATTCTTCAAATGAAGATACCCTGCCAAGGACAACTCCATTTGTTGATTAAATTACATTCAATAGATGAGCTGTTTTGGAAAGGGGCATGGGGAATAACCTCCATAAATAGACACCATAAGGACCTCCATAAAGAGGCTGGTGTACCTGTAGGGGCTCGCTCCCTGCTCTTCTCTAGAAGTATGGTTTTGCCATCATGAAAAGAAGCCCACTGAAAGATTAGGCCTTAGACAAATGACCTCTTGCAAGTCTTGGTGAGAGGTTAAGGCCATGATAGGTCTGTGCTGTGTTGCTCTGCTGGTAGTTCCCAGCTTCCCAGCAGTCAGCATGACCTCTGTGAAGGTCTTGGAGCCCTGTTCCGTATTGCAGCATCCCATCTGGATCACAGGTCACACATGGAGCAAAGTTCTCACGGAAACACTAGATTATGAACAGAAAAAATCTTCTACCACTGTTTTAGGGTGTTAACTCATAGAAATAGGGCAATTCAAATAAATGGGGGCAAGAAAAAAGAGATGTTTCTGTTTTAAACCAGCACAGTTGCTTGCTTATTGACCGAGTCAAAGTCCGTACTCTAATTTGGCAACAGGCTAATAGTGCCTGAGGTGGAGACTGGAGTAGGAAATGAGCAGTGCTCAAAGGGACTGCCTTTCACTGAGGGTGGATCAAAATCATCCTAATCTCTTGTCACCATGCAAACTGTTACTGTTATGTTGCATTACTCACACCCTGGACTTGCCTGTGAGCCCATTCAGGGCAGCAGGGACGTGGCACAGCAGGATGGAGCTGCTGACTGAAGGGTGTAAAAGTGAGTCAGAACTACTAAATTCTGGATCTGCAAAAGGAATTAGCAGGCAATTTCCCAAAAAGTAACCGTCATTATGGCATATCATATAGCACACATTCAATTTTGCTGAGCTAGAGGCACTAATACCATTTTGGTTTCATTTCTAAATGTAATACACAAGAAAAACAGATGGAAAAGGAGTGTTTTATCAGGAAATTCATTAAAGTGAGGGACACTGCATTAAGGTAAGAGTATGCACAAAAGTGAAGACTGCGCTAGACATTTGCAAAAGCTTCCACATTCTACATATTTAAGCTGTGTAAAGAAATCTTCTGAACTTGCATGCCTGTTTTAAAGGGGCAATGTGAGTGTACATGTGTGAACACATTTGTATTGGTTTTGAAAGTCTAAAATCAATGTGAGAATTCATTTTTGTCCATTGATTTCCTTGGATGTGCATGTGGAAACTGCTCAGTTTTACATGCTGATTTCTGTTGTGATGGGTGCAGAGGCAGCCAAGTTCCACAGAAGGTCCCAGAGAGGTCAGGGCATGCTCAATTTAGCTAACAAAATTGAGCCTCAGCTGGTATCTGGTGAAACAGCACTATGAGACCAATACCTAAGAGCGCAAACAGCAAAATGTTTAGCTGGAGTAAGATTCACTTATTGAGACATAGATGATTCATGTCATCACGAGCCACCAGCTGCCACTTCCCAACCACCAGATGTATGAAGTGGTACTAGGTACTTATTAGCCAGGAAGAGTGAAGACACGAAACTTAAGATAAACTCCATTTTTTAACTGAACTTTTTTTGAACTACTTGGCAGATATTTTTTCTTTCTTTGATAAAATACAGTAGCTCTATCTCTACCTTCACGGTCAGAGACATCCTTGGCCTGGGGGTCCAGCTGCAGCAGCAACCAAAGCAGATATCTCCAAACACACATCTTTGCTTGCTGTCTGTGGCAGCCCATCTGTCTGTGGACTGCTGTGAAAGGGCACACCTGGCCACAGTCGCTGTCTAGAGAAAAACTTAAAAGCCCGGCTCCCATCTTGAACTAAACAAGCAGCTGGATTGGCCTCAAAAGCTCTTAGGAACTTCTCTCACGATGGATATTTGTTTTGAAAAATCATTATTATTAAGGTTCCCCTTTGCCACTTTTAGAGGGCTTGAAATATCTTAAAGAAAACCATTGACTTGATAATTACTTTTGCTGTGGAAGTGTTACAGTAAATGATCTTTAAAGCACTTTCCAAGCAAACAGTGCAGTTACTAAAACAGCATAAAAAAAAAGCAGAAAGCAGTGTGGATGTAAAAAAGGCTTTGTCGACTATTTAATTTGTCTTAGGTGGCATCATTTCAGCATCTGGTTGAGTGTTGACACTGAGTGCCAAAGAATCAAGAAAAGGATTTAGAAGGGAGGACAATTTGTTAGAATCCTATTAAGGGCAGAATATTCAAAGGTGTTTTTCTATAAGCAATCTATCTGAAAAAGGCATTTTTCTTGTTTGCAGATCCTCTGCAAACAGCATGGAGAATTCACACATTCATTTTTTGACTGGGGCTGAGCACAACCTTTACAAGCATACTTGAGCTGCAGCTGCTGAGTTCTTAGATAAATGACTGAGTAAACTACATGCTAGTAAAGGAAGTATTCCATCAAGAAAGATTTCCTCTTTAGTGCTACCCAAACAGCTTCCATTCTTAAATCTTTGTAAGCTTTTGGTGACTATATCAAGGTCCACATGTATTCTGTCTAACATAGGGAGAGACTATTTACAAGAGCAGGTAGTGACAGATCAAGCGGGAATCACTTCAAACTGAAGGAGTGGGTTTAGATATTAGGAATAAATTCCTAATATCTATGAGGGTGGTGAGCCACAGGAACAGGTTGCTCAGAGACGCTCTGGATGCCCCATCCCTGGCAGGGTTCAAGGCCAGGTTGGATGATCTGAGCAACCTGGTCTAGTGGAAGGTGTCCCTGCCCATGACATGGGAGGTGGAACTAGATGACCTTTAAGGTCCCTTCCAGCCCTGTCCATTCTATCATTATGTGATAAGGCACATACCTTTGCTGCCAGAATTAGCCATGGTCATGCAAGAATCTTCTGCAGTCAGTAGACATAAGCAGCCGCCTCCAGAAAGGGACTCAGACCACCTGGAGCAACTATTTGGTACTCTTTATTATTCAAAAAGTGCAACTGAACTGGTTGTTTGGAATCCCATTCCAGTTAAAAGGGAGAAAAATAGGAGCTACCAGAGCAGGGTTCCTCTGCTGTACTTTACATGTTTACTTTAAGAGGAAATAGAACACAATACAAGTGACTTTTCTTCTTCATCGTCTCTGAAGGGAGTCTGGGGTACTAGTCCCATGTGAATCTCGGCATTGTGTATGTTCAAAGAGAGGGGAAATTGATTTCACTTCTGCAGTAGGTGAGCTTTTCTGCTGACTTCTTGCAGGAGGCTGAGAGAGCTCCTCATTAGCAGCACATAAGCTATTTGCTCCTGGGAATCTGAGCATTGTAATTGACACTGGGTATAGGTTTCTCCTTCATTGCTCCATGATAAATGCACACCTACAGCAAATTTGAGGTTTGATTAAACAAAATTATGTGGTCCTCTAAAGAAAGGAGGATTTGATCATATATATGAGTGTCTGCATAGAGCAAGACTAAAGAATTTCAATTTGGCGTTTTTTTCCTCACTTTTTTACCCTTCAGAACTTTATGAAATTTTATGCATTTAGTTACAGACTAATTCTAAGTAACGAAAATAGCTTGAAAAAATATATGTGCATTAAAAAATCATATATTTTTTAAAAAGATAAATCCGTTGAGAAGGTCATACCTGCAACAGAAAAAGTAACCAGCTCTACTGAATTCATTATTTTGTATCAGGCTGATTGCTGGGCTGCAGTTTTACCTTATATAGTGTTCTCTCTTTGTTTCACATAACTACTTTAATTCTTTCTGGACGCATTCCAAGTTTCAACTTCTTTTCCTGCTTTTGCAGCTGATTTCACATGACAGTTTTTCATTGTTACTGTGTCAAGAAAAAGATCTTCAGCTATTTAATTTATCTTGGCTTTGTTTCAAAATAGGTTTAACTTCTTATTAATTAGCTGATTATCTTTTACATTCATTTATGTCTTTCATATTTCCAAATCCCAGTACATCCCTGAGCATCACACGTTTTTTTTTTTTTTCTGACTCCTTATCCAACAGCCTGATTGATTATGTGAATTCACATTCTCTATAGTACTGTACTCTCATGTGAATCTGTTAATTAGAATTCCTGCACAACTTCTTGGAAGTAGGAATTGTAGGTTTTATTTTTGAAGGTATATAATTTGTTCTCTGCAGTCTGGCTAATTCTGAAACCTTTTCTCCTTCAACTTGGAAAATAGGCTGTACTTAAGGTTAATTGATTAGAGTTTGCCAAATACTCCAGACTGCAAGTCCAGGATAGTCTTAAAATTAACAGCAAAAAAGGTACAAATATTTAAGATACCGAGTCTTGCAATTAACAGGTTTGCATCCAAGACACTTTCATATTCAGGATATTTTTTCCTAAGTGGCAATTATTGGTTATTTTAGATGAAACCATATGTTATTTCGAAGACCTCGATAACTATATGTGATAATTATTTATAAGATATCATGAATAGAAATCCTGGTAAAATTATGTTTTGGCAACTGGATCCTGGCACAGCTCCATGGTAGAGCAAGTATCTACGTATTTTCTGTTGCCAAATTTTACTCACTCCCAAATTTGTCTTAATCTTTATTTGCCTATATATCCAAGAGGAGGAGGGAAGCAAGGGGATGCATATCCTGGCCTTGAGGATCACATTAGAAATCAAGAAAAGACATGGGAGTGCTTTTTAGTAAGCCCATTCATCATTGCAAAACTACCTTTCCACATTTACTGATTTATTTTGGTTTAGTAAATACTTTTTAAGTAAATAAATAAATACTTTTAAAGTAAATAAATAATTACATACATACATAAGTAAATACTACTTATGTTCCATGGGACTCTTTTCTGTAAATCTCCTTTTGATAGTGTCCTTGCTCTCCATAATTTTTGTCCTCTGTCCTCAGGGACCATGATTTTTCTCAATCCTCTTAAAAAAGAGTGGAATGTTTCCAGTCTTTCATTCCTTTATTTGCTTGGAAAATGGCCATCCATGCCTATACGTGCAAGCTCCATGATTCTGTTATTTCAGTGTTTACACTGACACTCTCTTGCTGCCAATCCCAGTAAAACAAAGGTGAAAACAAAGTTCTTAATGGCTGGCTACAAACTTATCTGAGCCCACTTGGACAGTCCTGCTTCACTGAACAACCAAGAGGTCCAACTATTTATGCTCTCTTAAAAAAAAAAAAAAAATCTAGAATTACCAAAGTCCTGAAGTGCTGAAGCCACAGCTTCTCCCTCAATACTGACCTGTCAGGTGAAGACTGATTTGTTAAAAGCAACACCAGTTCTGTGCAGAGAAGAGAGAAGCAAGCTGCTGTGATGCTTGTCATCTCTATCAGCTAGAAGAGCACTTCAGCTGCTGGGAATTTACTTTGGCACAAACTCAGATCTAGCCCATCTTAGGAGCAAGAACATGTGCACATTATTGCTCGCACCTCCACACCCTCAATGGATGGGGACTCCTCTACCTATGTATAAATATGTGTGTATTCCAACACATCTTTCAGGGAAACAACAAAGCTTTTGTGCCTTTTTGTGTGTGTGAACATTGACATGGTTTCAACAACTGCTTTAATTCTATCAAGTATTTAAGTACTGTTGCTTTTCATTTCAGAACTTTGTCATTAAAAAAAAAAGGGAAACTGCAGTACTGGATTTCTGATCTTTTATATGACAGACTCCATGAATGCAAACTGCTCTATTTGATGGTTGAATTTAAGCCCCAGTTCTGCAAATCTCTTCAACATTTGCTTACCACTGAAACATAACTAGTCCTGCTAGTGTCAGTGCAGTAATAGCTTCTCAACTCTGCTTTTTATAAAGCTTTCTGTTCCTTTTAAAATTAGTGTTATATAAATCAATGTGAAGCAGAAGTAATTTTACAATTTAAACTGCAACTAAATTACCCAATTATTGATAACCAACAATCTTTCTTTAGGCTGCAGTAGACTAAAATAGGCCATACATGTGGTAAAATGGGAACACTAAAGCGGAAACAATAACTCCAAAATGTTTTCCTCCTTGTGTAATATAGGGTTATAAAATGCCTGTCATTGCTTCATTTTGACACGTGGCTATGCAATGTAGGCATTCATTGCAATGGGTACCTTTGAGATAGATTATCTCTGGTCTTGTATCTATCCTTAACTATACTTGCAATGAAAAGTGTAGCTAAGTCCTATACCTTCAGACAACTGCCCTGCTGCAGGGCAGGCTCTTTTTCAGCACAACAGCTTGAAATTCTGTTCTGCTCAGCATCATCCGAGTACAGATCAAGCTGTTCTTTCCAAGGCCTCCCATTGCTCTTGACATGGGCTGGAAATAATGGCCAGGTTTATTGCTGTGTTATTATTGCTCTAAGGTCAAGCTCCCGGCTCTTTCATCCATTCTCCTGCTCTCCCATTCTTTCATTTGTTCATCTTGACCCAACTCACACTTGTGAACTACATTGCATTTGTTAGATCAAGAGGCTGCCTGCCTGCCGTGCCTCAGAGCATTAAGTAGGGCAGTGGTCCTTTAGGTCCTTTCCTTGGGGAATGGAGCATGGTCTAGAGAAATAAATGTTATTCTCTGCAGCCAAGAGTTTATGTGTGTGTTGTATCTGTTGAACACATCTCTGACTGATTTAACAGTTCTTTCTTCTTAATATGTATCACACATACTCTCTCCCACTGCTGAGGTACAAAAGTTGATATGACACCATATCAAAAAGATCAAATTTACTTAATTTTGTCCTGCTTAGGTTACAACTTTGGGCAGTGCCACCAAGTGAATCTTTAGGCTCTTTTTAAAGTAGTATTTTGACATTTTCTCTACCTGGAAACATCACAATGAGAAATATCTACTTTTTCAAGCTGCAACTATAATTCTCTAGTAGTTTTTGGAATATTTCACAATTTAAAAAGACTTATCAGATGGAGTCCATCTCATCAGAAGAAATGCTGTAACACACCCTACCCTGGTATAAATGTGATCATTTTCAAAGCGATCCAGTGAGTTTAAACATCGGGTGTAGGCTTAAGTCTGGTTTTGAAATTCCCAACAGAAGCTAAGGACAAGGATGTGTACACAGGGCCCAGAGACAGGCCTCTCCATGCACTGTGAGTGATTGGGCAAGTGTCAGCATCAGGGACATTGCCAGGCACTTGACAGCTCTCCAGTGTTTCTGATGGCCTTTTCTTCAGGAAGTCAGACTCTCTGTGTGGTCTTCTGTAAGGAAGGCAAGAATGGTGTTATCTACAGAGCACAACTAGATGACAAAACCAAGTAAATCTCTCTGTCTGCTCCAGCACATTAAGGAGAGAGGCTAGTGAGCTCAAGCCAAGGCCACAAGTCCTCAAGTCCTCTTGGTCACATCAGGATCTTTGTTTCACTGGACATTTTTAAAATAAAAATTTGTGAAGGTTATGAAGAAAAAGAAATGAAACAAGTGTTATGCTTCCTGCTGTGGTGTCAGTCTGAGATCTTCAAAGTGACCCGGAGCATAAGTGTTGCCTCCCACTAATGTCTCCTTACAAAGCCTGCCAGACAATATCCAGCAGACAGTCAGTGGCGGTGCTGTCTGCCTTGAGGCATGCAAACGCCTTGGACATGTTAAAATGAACAGACATTTTGTGTTTCTTGTGCCTGAGGCAGGATTAGCTGAGTTGATAATTGCCTGAACCTCAAGCCTGGCCCTTGGGGATGCCATTGGGACAGAATACCAGCATGACACCTATTTCTAGATGGAAACTCTGTTGATACCTTCTGTTCTCTGAAGGGAAGAATGGTTTCTGCTGCTTTTGGAAAGGCTGGGAAAGAAGTGTTGCATTGCTGCTTGTGTCTTACTGAGAGCACTCACTGCTCAGAGCAGGGTGGTATCACCCGAGGTGTCAACAACACAGAAGGAGCCTCAGTGGTAACAAGTCCTAAGCACTCAAAAAAGACAAAGATGATGCAGTCCAAGTGAAAATTGATTTTGAGATGGGTTGAAATCCTGAGGAGTAGCAGCAGCCATCTCCTTGCTTTTGGAGATCTCTAAAGAGGCTTCCTCCCTGCTGCAGCTGCTGTTTTCCTATCTCCTCCCCTACTGCAGGCACAGTGCCTGAAAGGGAAGTAATCACTTTATGGTCCACTATGGGATTCCCCAGCACCATTTACCGTTGATGAGTTTGACTGTATAAAGATGCTGAGGCCTTTAAATGGATTAAAAGCCATATTGTGACACTCATTAGACAGAAGATCAGTGAATTTTTCAGCAATGGGTTGTGACCTCGGGTGGGGGTAGGAAAATTTGTCTGTTTTTTATTTCTGGGCTTTGTGCTTCTATTCCCACAGCAGCCCCCATACAGGTGATCCCCTGACGCTGCTCTCCTTTGCGGATGCTCAGGGTCAGTGCCTGTGTGAGGGGATGTGAGCAGGTCCCCCATGCCCTGGGTTACGGTCACCCAGCAGTTCTCAGCCGCATCCGGCTTCAAACTCCCCTGCTGCAGTGGCAAAGCCTGAATAACGCCCCGCGTTGCCTGTCTGAGGTGGGCATACAAGTGGGCTGAAATCTCAGAGAAGTGTTTTCCTCGGCAGGCAGAAGGGGAAGGTTGTGGCGGCAGCGCTTCCCCCCACATCTAATGCTGACCCATGTTTCTCTGTTTGCCTTGCAGGGCCCTGCCACATCGGCTGGGCCTACTACTGCACGGGCGGGGGCGCGGCGGCCGCCATGCTGGTGTGCACCTGGCTCGCCTGCTTCTCGGGCAAGAAGCAGAAGCAATACCCCTACTGAGCCGGCCCCGGGCAAGGGCCCTGCCAGGCTCGCCCAGGTCTGCTGGACAACAACAAAGGACAAGGAATTTTCAAGTGCTTTCTCTCAGGAGCAGGACAGCGGGCAGCCCCAGGGTGGCAGGGAGGCGAAAGGTGGTGCAAAGCCACCCGGCCGGGCTGGGCAGGGACTGGCTCTCTCACCCGAACCCGCTCAGGGTCTGCTCCACAAAAATATAAGCAAGGAAAGCTCTGCTTTGGCAAATGGTGAAATTCTGCATGCACCAATTACTGGACAGGCTGGTGAGGGGCGGCAGTGCCCACGTGCTGGAGTAGCGCCTGGCAGCCCCTCAGTGCGGCGCTCCCGAAAGCACACACGCACACACAGATGTTGACCGTGGCACAAAATAAGTAGAGGGGAAACTTTTTTTGGTGCGATTCTTCTTTCTTTTCCTTTTTTTTTCTTTCCTTTTTTTTTTTTAAACTTCTCTCTGGTGGTTTAAGACTTGGTGTTGCAACACTTTTTAATCTATACATTAAACTTAATAAAAGGACCAATAAGCCACTTTATCAGTATTTTGTATAATCTCTTCACATTTTTCCTCCCCAAACATTTATCCACTGCTTATTCAGCCCTATATAACTTTTATTAAGACTCTGTGTTTTCAGCATTATTACAAAATGCAACGTAATTACTTGGCATATGTACCCTTACTATAGTACTTTTTATGAAATGGACGTTTTCCCGTCCATTGGAAATTCCACTCACGGTACTGTAGAGCTCTGTTGGTTACGTACAACTAACAGCAAACTTCTTCCAGACATAGATTTCTGTTGCTGTTATGTTTAGCTCATTGATGTTGTATTGTGCTGTACCATGTTTATTATTTCAATATTCATTTTTGTAAAATATATATATAATATGTGCTATTTTATGTTTGTATTTGAAAAATCTCTGTAAATAAATTTTTCCTTGATCAATACTTGCAATGCATGGTTGTGCCAGTAGATGAAATAGTTTCTTTCCAAAACTCCACTGGAAAAATTCTCAGAAATACTCATGCCTTTTATAACCATCCTTCATGTGTTTTATAAAACACAGACACGTTTAGGGTTCAGTTACACTGCCTGAGGATAGACATCTACTGCCACCGGAGACATTCTGGCATATTCCACATTTTTTTCCTGCTGCTGTCAGGTGTCCTGAAGGATTTCAGCAAGACCTTACCCATTTTGTCCTGGCTGCTGTGGACTCCGAATTTCACACAAAACTGTATATCCCAGTTTAGCCAACTGAAATAAGCCTTTACTTCCTTAATATCAGTAATTCTGATCAAATACCTACCAGGCAGCATTCTCTGCACAGGACACTGGCACTGCACATAAAAAACTTAAAAAATCAATCTTTTATATTCTTTATTTAAAGCAATGTGAACTTAATTTATAAGTTCATAACCAGTTTACTTAATCATAACTAAAATAATGTTATTCCCTTTGAAATTTGTTTTTCTGATCCTGTTTTCCCAGTATTATATTTCTGTTGTGTATATTTAGGCTACCATCTATGTTTCAGTTGCAATTCTGGTGGTTAACAACACATAGAGCTGAACAAATCTGGCATCATGCCAGTGCTTTGTACATTGCACTGGGCAGATTTTTGGAGAAGTGTGGAAATAGCAATGTCAGCTTACAGTGATCAATCCTGATATCACTCAATGGAATTTTATCGAGTTTTATTATAGGCTAAGCACTATTTATTTGCTTTATGGTGCTGTGCAGTGAAAACAAAATTGTACCTTAACGCTCCCAGATTAGCCCGTAATAGCCCCATCTCATCTGACTGCACTTCTGCTGAGGAGCACACCAGCTATGCTGGGGGGATTTGCCTCCCTGCACGCTCTTCCCCCAGTAGCACTAGCAGAAGCAGGAGCTCTTCCCTCCAGATTCCAGGTTTTAAGGCTCATCCCTTCTTATGAGCACTCACTCAGGACCATACCCAAACGTCCTGTGGGAGGTCAGCAGCACCCCATACATCCTCACAGAAAGTATGAAATATGCCTGTTAGTGTTGTAGATTGCTGCTTTATTAAAACTGAAGGAGATAAAGACACAGCTTTGGCTGTGGCTCCCCTGGCTGCAGTCAGATCTTTGGCAGGTGTATCTCAATCAAAAAATGCTGCCTTTGTACAGTGCTTTACTGTGGAAACATGCCTTTCCTTCCACTGAAAATGTGGTTGGCTATGAAAGGTTTCTGTGACCTGGCTATAAATATGTATGTTACTATTCCACATTTGACTCTCGCAAGGTTATATTCTGGACTGTGCATCATGAAGAGCACTTTAACTTTTTTTAGATTCTTCCTATGCTTGGGTTCAGGCTTGATTTATCATGACAAACTGGAACTATGCAATTACTTCATGAAGATAATTAGGGTTTTGTTGCAATGCAATACCATTATAGCATGACTGAATTTGTATACAATCTCCTTTTTGAAATTTAGGCTTGAATAAAATGTCAATTTTTAATAATCAAGCCAATGACATATGCTGCACCTGCTTTGAAGCTGTTTATCATATAGCCTTCAGCTGCTGTGATATGAATAAAGCAATCACAGCCTAATTAGGTTTGTCCATATTTGTGCATTTTGGTTCTGATATCCATTTTGCACTAGAATATAAATACCATTTATTATCATGGTTATCAAGCCTCACAGCTACAGACTCTAATAACTTCGAACTGGCAAAAGATTGTTTTTGATTTCACAGTCTGGAGTGCCAATGAAATATTTACAATATTTACCATGTTTAATTTTCCATTTATTTATTCTTGAAAATGAGGAGCTTGGCCTTGGATTTGTCTAAACAAAAGAGGTGAGCTTGCACACAGTCCTAGGTCACCGAATTCTTTCCCTGCCATTGCTGGCAATCATATTCCATAATAGCGTTCATAAATTTATCAACCTGTATTTTAGAACTCTTTAAGCAGTTTTCCCCGAACAAGTGCATTTGGAAATGTATTGCAAAATCTCATTTTTGGGGTGATTATACACTTCCTGTGTTCCAGACTACACAGTGCTCTGGAACTCACTGTCAACGCACATGTCAGAGGTCTTAGTCCACTTCCAAAAAACAAAAACACTCTGGAAGCTGCAAGTTTCATGTGCCACTCCCAACTAATACAGGAGCTATATACATGTAGAAAAGGTCCTGTAATTGCAGACTACTGTTCATTATTAGAAGCTGCTTTAGGATCACAGGATAGTTCAGGTGGGAAACAACCTCAGAAATCTGTGGTCCAACCTCCTACCCAAGGCAGGGCCAGTCATAAGGCTACAACAGGTTGCTTAGGAGTTTATCTCACCCAATTTTGAAAACCTCCTAGGGTGGAGATGCATATCATCTCTGAGCAGCCTGTGCCACTGCCTGACTGTCCCAAGAGGGAATGACTTTTCCTTATAACTGATCACTTGTTTTGATTAATGACGACTGTCTCTCATCCTCCCACTGAGAATAACCAAGAAGAGCTCACCTCCATCTCCTGCCACCTCCCTATGGGTGCTGAGTGGCTTCTCTTGGGTTATTGTGTGCCCCCACAGCCATCCTTTCACCAGGCTCAGTAAGTCCTGGCCTACATCACTGCAGGGCCCTCTTTCTTCACGTGTGCAAGACTTGGCATTTGTCCTGGTTGAAATTCATAAGGTTCCTGTTGTGCCATTCCTGCAGATTGTCTCAGTCCCTATGGCTGGCAGCCCTACACCTCAGTAGGATTGCCTGATCCCCCCAGCTTCATGTAATCTGAAAACGTGGTGAGAGCTGTGGAGAGTTTACTCCACTGGTAAAGCCATCGGACAGGACAGGTTCCAGAATAGACGTGTGGATATCCCATTCACTGCAGGCACCCAGCTCCAAACAGGAAACGACCCTCTGAGCCTCATCATCTGCTCAGGCTTTACCTCCCCATCCAGACCATATTAGCCCAAACTTGGTGCTAAAAAACCTGGGAGCCTGTGTCAAAAGCCTTGCTAAAATCCCTGCAAACATCCACTGCTCTTCCCTCAGTCACAAATCCCGTCATTACACCATGGTGGGTCAGAACAACTTGTTTGGAATAAATATAATCTGACTGGAGAGGCACTTCATATATAAGCTGGAGTGGGGCAAGTGGAGGTGGAAGGACTTGATGCAACTTTATTTACCTAAGTTTAGTCTTTGGGAATGACTGTGGGAGAACATATTCCCGCACCCAAATCCCAGAGAGCTGGGGACTTTCCCTATGCATCTTAATGTGCACTGCCAAGACTCCAGTCCTGAGCATTAACACAGTATTTCCTGAGAGGAAAATGCAAATTGTGTTGTTCAAGCATTAAGTCAGTCATGTCTGCATAAATATGAGGCATGTGAAAGCCTATCTGGAGTTTGAGAGAGCATTAAGCTGTTTCTATCAAAAAAGTAATTGCTTTTCAAGACTTACATATTAACAAATAAATTTTTACTATGTGCCGTAGAGTTTGCTTTCTCCCCAAAACACAAATATATGTCTATGACAAAAATCCCCAGCCCTTAAAAATGTTTTGAAATTACAACTCCTGAGGCGATTTAACCCCTCTATTTCCTTTTTCTTGAGGGAAAATCCAGAAATCAGTTGTAACTGCAATTTATCTGTCATTCATTGAAATAGTCTGTGAAAAATATCAAACTGAATGACAAGACAGATAATCTGTACATCAACATAAGCATTAATTTTTCTCTACATACTTAACCTTTCAGACAGACAATGGTGAAATTAGATATGTCTTTTTTTAGAAGTGACATTTAAGTGTAATCCCTTAAGAAGACAGGATTTTAAATATATGCTTTTGAGTATTAAGTGTTTTTATTATTATTCTTGAAATAATGATGGATTAGAGAAAAAAAAGGAAAAATTTGAAACAGTTTCAAGCTCACTTGTCTTAGTGACAGAAGGATGGTTATTAGGCTAACATATAAATAGATGGCCTTTTTTCATGTTCCTCGCCAAGAAACAGAATGTTCATTGAAATTTAAATGGATATTTTAGCTGAGTAAAGACAGGCTCTGACTCCTTCTGTGGACAATTTTGAAACCTTTTAGTCTGCTAGAACTATCTGCTTTGAATGTCAGTATGTTGGGTATATATTCTATGTTATGCCAAGCATATTAAATTAGGTAAATGGAAAATTATAAGAATTCTGAAAGGAACATATGGCACAGCATCATTATATATATCTACACCACTAGGGCCCAGCGCATTGCTGACTGATTTCCTGGCTGTCTAAGAGCAAATGAACTATAAGTAACTCTGCTCTAAGCATCTTCCATCACACAGGGACATCTCATGACCCTCAAATAGCTCCTCAGTGGGTGCTGTGGCCCGTGCTGACCATCACCAGCTGCACGATCATCTCTAAACGTGCACCAAGGCTGATCGTCTCCCCAGTGGTAATAAATCAGTTTGGCTTGGAGCGGCAATGGCGAGGCAATACTAAGGCACAGAAAAGCCCCACCTCACCTGAAACCTAAACCAAAGGCAGGTCTATGTTAACAGTCAGAAAGCTGTTCGTGCCTTGTGGGTGGGAAGAAAGTTTGCTGCCACCATGGAATGCTCCTGTCTGCAGCGAGACTTGGCAGCCCAAGGAGTGAGTCTGTGAGTCTGTGGCCACTCAGGCAACTTTACAGACATTTTTCTCACAGGACACACATGGAGGACAGTGCCTGGGCTCCCAAGAGAACACATTAAGGACAAAGAGTGTTGTCATCTAGCTTGTCCCTCTCAGAGGCAGTCCCACCTGGGGCAGAGGACAATGCCTGTGCACAGCTCCTGCAGCAGCCCTTGTGTGACACCTCTGCACCAGCCCCAGCTCCAGGACAGAAGCCAAGGTGTTTTGTGTGCTCCATGTTCATTTGCCAATGGCATGGAGCCCTGCTCCATGCATGAATTTCTTCATCCTCTTTTCATTCTCCAGGAGCTATAGGTAGCTTTGGTTATCCTCGTACCAGCCAGCAAAATCAATATTTAAGTACATTTAATAAAGAAATAAAGTATATTTGTTTGGCTTGTAGACAGTCATGGTGTGAAGCACTTCTGCTCTAGCTCATCACCAAAGAACTGAGTATTTCATGAAGTAATGAGCAGCCAATTTCTACACAGGTGTGGGTGATTTTCTACAAATTACTCTGCCACTAAGCCCAAGAATTTTATCTTGTTCCCTAAACCTCTGCCAGATGTGACCACTTTGCAAAACCTTGGGCTTATAAAAGCATGGTGGCTGCTAAAGGGAAAGCAAGCTCTTCATATGAATACTTTGTTCCCTGTTAAGAATTTCATTCATTCCAATGGGCTTGGACCAAACTTCATGACCCTGGTCCAAAAATTATAGGAGCCTATAGCAAATAGTCCACTGACTTAACTCAGGCATGGATTCAATGGGAAAAAATGCAGTAGCTATTCTTTATCTGGCTTTATATTATGTTTTGGTAAAGTGTCCATCTTTTTCCCTATGGAAAACATAAAGACATACACACACACATTTTATAAGCAAAAAATCCGTGTATCTTCTTGGTTTTGTACTTATCTAAAAGTTTCTTGTGATCTTAGAATTAACTAAAACAGGATTCTACAAAAGCAAAATCTATGTGACATGTAATATTGGCAATTAGTGTTTATTTAGGAGTTATGTTTTCAAATATCAGAAGCTCTTAATAAATTAATGTTTTGTACTTAATTTTCAGATAACCAAACTGCTGTATCTGGATAATAAAGCACCTTTTTTTTGCAAAGGAAGCCAGCTGTGCATCCTTATCTTGCCTGTTCCAGAACAAGAAAAAGCAAAATGGATTAACAAACGTAATGAACTTTTCAAAAGATATAAAGTAAAATCTGCTATTGATGTCAGGCTGTAGTTCTTTGCTGATATTACTAGACTGAGTGGGTCCAAAGGGACTCTTTCTACTGCCAAATGGAAATGATAACGAATAGAAAGTAGAAACATGGCCTTGTACTGGGGGGTTTACTGATGACCCCACTAAAGGGTGGTAGTAGATGCCCCACACCTGTGACTTACTGTAGGTCAGTAACTCTCCATATAAAGCATTTGGATTATTCTCTTCCATATTATAGCAACAACAGTGTCAGTGAGCTTTCTATTTGACCAGCACCTAGGAAAAATATTTCCCAATTTATCAATAGGGCCCAAGTCCTACCCTAAAGTAAAGTAACTCCACTTTACAGTAAGAGTAAAGGACTTTCTTTCACTCAATGGTGGTATCTTTTGGTAGGGAAATGGAGAAAAGAAATCTCAATTAAAACACAAGCTATAATTAGGATAGTACATTTGAAATATTGAAGTGCTTCTTGCCTGGAGCTCTGTGGCTATATTAAGAATTGCAGTGTGAGATATTTGTTTTCAAGTAGCTGTCAACATATCATTTGTTTTCTACACTTCTGGGATTAATACCTAATTATGGTGCACACAGAAATTAAAAAGACATTAGATTGCCTTACTACACCTACCTCTCTCTCAGGCTAAAATCAGAGCTTGCAGAAACTGCTTCACCCTACTCGCTCATGTTGGCTTCAGCAGGTCTGTGTGCTTGACAGCCACTGCAGGAAGTGCCTCTACTCAAAGACATGCTTTGAGTAGAGCAGGGTATCTGCTGCTGTTCTCCACATCACACTCTCCAGACCTCTGCTACATCTTGCTGCTGCATGGCATGGCTGTCACTTCTGGAAGGTTTCAAGCTGTTTCTCACTAACTGATCAGAGTGCCTTGTTGTAGGATAATCCATTAGTTTAAGAGTTTAATTTCCAGAGCATTTCTTACACCCCACTCTCTTGAAGACCATTGAACAACAGTGACCTAATAGTTGTTATTACTAATAGCTATTCTATTTTTTTTTAAGTCCTGGGGCAACAATACTAGGAGAAGTCACACTATGGTAAGAGGGAAGAAGTTAACTTTTCAGAAATAGCACGTAGAAAGTGTAGGCAGCCATGCCCAGATGTGCAGTGACATTTCAAAGAGGAATAACGTTAAATGTTTAGCTCTGCAATGAAATATTAATCAATCCGCATTTGCTGTCTATGTGTAGCAGTGGTATTCACCACTCTCTGAAGAGTTACTCTGTGTTTGTCATGTACTGGTGAGCAGTTTCATGGCTCCTCAGTCTCTTGTTACGCCTGCTCATACTGTCAATATCAAGGAATGTGAATTATAGGGCAGATTTCTGGGCCAGCCTGACTCTCAAGGAGGATCTGAAAGATATTTTAGCTAATGGAGTAAGATTACCGAAGCATACCTTTCCAGGAGCTGATTTTGTGTGACCTGTGACTTGCAGTGTGGCTATGCTTAACTTGCATCTATGAAACCAGCAATCAGAGACCTAACAGATGACTAGATAAAAGCTGTTGAAAAATGATAGCTGTCAGCAAGTAATATAAGCTGAAAACTTGTTTTTAAGCAATGTTGATATGAAAATTTAGGCACTTGAATGAAAATAACTGGCATAGAAATTCCAAACATGTACATCAGCAGTGTGTTGATACTCGGTTTTTCAGTAACTTCTGTTCCAGGTAATAGATGTGGTTTTGTTTCCAGCTTATCCAATATTAGAAAGATTGAGGTCTAATTAAATGTTCATTAAGCCTTGCACTTCTCCATTCTTCCTTCCTCTCCATTTTTACTCCTACAAGACATTGATCTTCCTGGTGGAAGCCAGTGTATTCAGTGGTATTCTGTCTTTCCATACCTGGACATTTCAGGACTGGGTTTTTTTTTTTTTAAAGGCAAATGCTTTTTACAAAAGATTCAGCAACCTATTTCATATGCAACTTCCTTTGGGAGCCACAGTAAAACTCCTGTGAATGCAGCACTCAGTGCTGGGTACTTCACTGGCCTACATAATTAGGAAACATTGCTGCCTGAACCTCGTTCAGACAGCCGATTTCAACAGTCAAGAAGTAAATGTACTTAGAAGCAAAGCCTGCTGTTCCTTTTTCATTGCCTCTCAGACAGCAGGACCATTCAGACCTGCCTCAGCACAATTACAAAACGCTCTGAGCTACTTGGAACCATTTCAGTCAATCTGAACATTTATTTCCTTTCATGGCAATGCAGAGCGAAGGTGCTGACAGACCCTAAATACATTGCTCGAGCTATTCAGCAATTCACTGAGCTGAATATTCACCCAGCCTCTGGAGCAGGTGGTTTTAAGCTGTCCAGTGTTTTAAGGAGCACAGGTATTGCTTACTCATGCTGATACTTTAACCAGCTACCACACTGTGGATGGGGTAGTGTGTGAGCAGTGGTAAACTGGAGATCTTCTTCTTCTCCTTTGCATCATGTGCCCAAAGAGAGGCCAGGGTACCTGATACCTGATGACTATAGACCACTGAACATATAAGATGAGCAAATAAAAAAAGTGATTGATAATTTTCTGCACAATTTGGATAGCATTTCGGACAACAGCTGAGCTAGAAAGGTGTTAGTCTTGGACTCTGACTGCCACCCTAACTGCCCTGACTACCAGCAGAGCTTAAGGACACCATGAAAAGATGTCATCCTGCCAATAAGGAGGAAACGTTTTCCATATTAGCAGTACTTTTTTTTCCTGCCTACTTACCTCTAGGAAAAAGAAACACTCCTATGTTGCTCAGGCTTAACTGTATAAAAAAATCCTGTCCCTCCCTCCAAAAATCAAGTAAGGCTGGCAAATGTCCTGAAGACGTTTTTAATGCCTAAGAGGCATGCATTGTGGCAACTGTTTACTGTCTCCTGAATAATGGAATTTGTGATAAGCCATTTGTTTTGTAGGGAAACAATGTCACCTCAAGTAGCTGAAGGATATAGTAGCAACTTTCACACATTGTCAGCTATGTCAGTTCCCTTTTATCTTTTGGCTTCTTAGTACACTCCTGTGTCAAAAATTAGTACAAGTTAAACAGAAAATGGCCACAAACATGTTAAATATGCTCCTGCAATGCTTCGAGGATGTAGCTGTTGACCTTACCAATATAAAAACTAGAATCTGGTAGAAATCTATGCTTTTTGCACAGAATATGAGAGCTGGCTTTTGAATGATAGGCCCCATTGCATTATTATTCCTAAGGCCTTAGGATGTTTCTTTTCTGGGAGCTGACAGAACTTGGGGTTTCTTAAGGAGACTTTGGATTATAGGCACAGCATGGGCTCTGTCTTGTGAGCCATGTCTAATGAAAAAAATCAAGGAATTCTCAAGTGTTGTCTGATCTCAGTTCAGGACTAAACCTCCAAAAATCTCCATAACACTGGGAGATTCCATAGCTTTTTTTGATTTGTGGATCAACTGCCTGTGGAGAAGGGCATCTAAAAATAGCTGAACGATGAAGGGACATGCAGGGGAGCTTTAGCAATGGAGGAGCAACC
This sequence comes from Ploceus nigricollis, assembly GCA_013399945.1. Taxonomy (NCBI): domain Eukaryota; kingdom Metazoa; phylum Chordata; class Aves; order Passeriformes; family Ploceidae; genus Ploceus; species Ploceus nigricollis. Next base: position 793,625 of record VXBC01013193.1, read on the forward strand.
TGAGGAAGGAAAGAAAAAAATTGGACTGCCTTCTGAGGTGTTACTGCTGCTGAAAAAGTACCCACTTATTCTTAGCATCCTACAGTTCAGCACAAAAAGGCTGAACTTAGAGGAAAGCAACAAATTTATCATATCAATATATCTTATACACTCAGCTATGCTAAATTAAAACCACTAAATGAACAATATTGAGACTCTGAGCAGTGGCTCATGGCCTTGGGCACGTGCACTCTGAGAATTGAGATAAACTAGCCTTGGCATTCCAAGAGGACCAGAGCATGAAAAACTGAAAGTGAGCACAGACTGATAGAAGCCCCAGGGTGTCAGGATGTACACACACCTTACTAGCATAGTCGGGGAAACGTGCACTAATGTGAGACCTTGCACGGCTGGAGCTGGAGATCTGGGGATGGTTTTGGTCCCAGGGTAGCCAGGTGTGCCTACCAGAGGCTGTCTCCCACCTGGAGAGCATGATGTCACCCTCTTCACTGCAGCATGTGTCACCAGAGCCACCCAGCTCCTGCCCTGCACCCTTCCAGGGCATGGGACTCTGCTGGGTCTGGTTCACCATGGCTTTCCTTTCGCCTCGCCTAGCCCAAGCAGTCCATGCTGAAAGCAGCTCTGCCCGGGCTCTAGAAAAGCCCTGTGCCTTAACACAGGGGAACAAGGGACACGCAGCAAGGCAACCTACCTCGCTGAGCAGCTCTTAGCATTGCTACACCATGGCACCATGCAAAAGGACCCCACAAGGGAGGCAGAGGAGCCCACTGAATAAATGTCATTAATGAAGCTCAAGCATCTTTCTTGGCACTCATGTCACCAAATGCAGAATTTTTCCATTGGCAGGTCTCAATGGACTTCCAGAAGGTGCCTAGTGGCTCTCCCCATTTGACAGGCAAGGAAAAAGGGGCAAACACTCATGTAATATTGCCAAGAGCTGCCTGTGCAAGCCAAAAGCAGAGCCAGAGCTATGACCTGGCAAACAACTGCCTTTTCCATGAAGCATCACTGCTTTCTGGTGGGGTCTTCACCTGCATCTTCCAGGTTTTATGAACATGCCTTGACCAACAGCTTCCTAAGTTTTCCTTCTATTACGATGTTCCTCAGAGGAGGGAAATTTCCTTCCAGGTGATGTCTGGCTTGACACCACTTCTCTTCCTGGATGTGGTTGCTATGACAGCTGCTCCTGGTTTGGCAAATCCTCATCCTGCCAGTCCTCTGCAAACACAGCTCTTGCATATCTTGTGCTCCCCGGGAAATCAAAATATGCTCCTGTTTTTAGTCTTATAATCTTCTCATGTCTGTGTCTCCTTTTGTTTGGAATCAGTGATGTTAAAGCAGACTTGTGCTGCCAATATTTTAACAGCAGGTTTCAGAAAAAATATCCCCACCTCAGCCAATGACAGATTTAGAGTGCTGTATTGCTTAGGTTGCTGAGAAGAGAGGCTGGGGAATATTCTTTTATGGTTTGCCTTTGAAACAAAAGCTCTTATACATAAAAATCAGGAAGTCAACATTACTTAGCAAATAAATGCAGCTTAAGTGCTCTTAACTGGAAGTAGTTACCATAAACCTTCCTTCTGAGAAATCTGCTGGGCATTTTTCTGATGCTGTGAATGGAGTTCTGGGTGGACTGGCAGAATGCCTGTGTGTGCAGGAGTGGCAACTCAGAGGTGTTGAGAAAAGTCATTTTAGCAAATGTTACAGCCCACAAGGATATATATTCTTTCACTGTCCCCCATTGCCATTGTGAAGCACATGAACACACATAACACATGGGCATTATCTTTGTTTAAATTCTTGTCAGCTCTGGTCTGCACATTCCCGTGCTGTTAAATGAATTAAGCGCAGATTCCCCTTGCCCCCTGACTTATCTACATTGATTTGCATGTTAATAACTCTCCTTCCCTCAGTCAGTTTGTTCTACCCTCTTCTTGATTTTCTCTCCATGGTAACTTTGATTGAGTTCCTTGCCCTCAGCTCACATGACAGGGAAAAAGCTGAAGCAAGGTGATGCAGGGGAGCAGATGACTCTGGCGACTGTTTGCTTTCACCACCATTGCCATTCCACTGGTCAAAGCCATGATGAGCAAGCTGAGTATCTTGGATGCTTTGGATGCCTACCAGGGATGGATACTGTTCTACCCATCTTCCCTTCCCAGAACCCTGGTTTTCAATACGCACTCAGGTGTGTTCTGCATGCCTTTATGTTTTGCTCATCCCTGAACCCTGATGGCTCCCCCAATTCTGTAACTCTTACCTCCCCATTCTCAACCAAGTTTAGCTTTTAGCTTAGATCTCAGCCTATCCTGACTAAGGAAGCCAGCTGAGAGAATGACCAAGTGTAGTAATACCCATTCACTCACACCTATGCCTTCCAGAAGCTGTAAGACAAAACTGGCCGCTCTAAACCAACAGCTTTGTCCTGCAAGCAACCAGTCAGCTGTGCAAGGATCATTCTGCCTATCTGCTGCAACTTGTGTGGGTAGTCTGAGTCTGAGCAGGTCTCCTCTTGGGAGAAAGCTTTCCAGTGCCAAAAAGGAGAAGGCTGGCTGTGTGCCACGGCCCCCAGCAAGTTCTGTGAAAAACATGCAGCTACTGGTCCACTGAATCTGGTCCCTTGTGTCTTTGCATATTGCTTCATTGGCTCAGGGCACGCTTTCAGAGCGTGTGTTTGGGGCAGGAGGGAAGCTGCTGCCATTGTTGTACAGTTTCAGTTGAGTTTTCTCAACTTCCTGGTGGACTGCCAAGGACTATGAGGCTTAATTTCCCACCTTTGAGTTTCTCTCCCCCTCAGGATCTTCCCATCTGCTGCATTTCATGTCGCCCAGGTAAAGCTATGCTTGCCAGCCTTCCCCTTCCAAAAATATTGCAGAGTTTGTTTTGGTTCCTCCAGATTGTGCTGGCTTTGACTCCACATACTGACTCATGGTCCTGCTGGTCACCTCTGATTCCAAAGTTTTCATTATCTTCTGCTCTTTGCAGCTCTGTGCAGACACATTTGCCTCATAAAACATAGCAATCTGTTAATATGGCCACTGTAGAGATCAGCATTTATATTTAGTAACATCACTCATCAGTGCAGGATTTTTTCAGTAAAAGAAGTCTAAAAAAAACAAGATCATCAGTTGTTCCCATGGTTTTTTCTCGTCATTGACTACAGAGAAAAATATTCCACTGAGATTTCATAAACAAGCAAACTGAACTATATTCTTGGGGGTTTTTTTTATTTTTATTTTGCATACATTTCCCAGGCTCTCAGATTAAAAAATATCTGACACATATTCTGATATGTTATTTGCTGAGTGCTTTTAAGCAGCCCTAGAACTGTGCACAATGGCACTGAGAACCTGAATACAAGACAGAGTGGAATTAGCTTTATCCTGAGTCCTCCTTGCAGAATGTAAAAGAAAGCAAAGTCTCATTTACAGCATTTTCTTCACGTATTCCTGGGAGTCCTTGCACATGAAGAAGGCCAAGTTAGCTGATAGAACCTCAGTGGATCAGCTGCATCTGACCAGCTTAAAGCAGAGATCATTTGAAAAGCCTCACGTTGTAGCTACAACTCAGTGATATCCCAGTTTAGGGCAAGCACAGCTCTCGCTTCAAAGCTTGTTCACTCTGACGGTGGGCAGCAGGAACCAAATCTGTGAGCCCAGCAGCTGGAATTGTGTGGTTTAACCAAGTGCCACCAGCTGCTCGCTCTCTCAACTGCCCCCACCCTGGTGGGATGGGGACAAGAACTGGAAAAAGGTAAAACTCATCGCTTGAGATAAGAACAGTTTAGTCATTTAAATAAAGTATAAAAAAATGACATTGATGTTGGTGATGATGATGATGATCATGAAAAGGAAAGAAAGAGAAAGGAATAAACCCCAAAAAATAAGTGATGTCCAGTAAAATTGCCTTCCACCCGCTTACCAAGGCCCAGTCAGGCCCTGAGCAGCAATCAGCCCTTTCCAGACAGCTCCCCCAGTTTGTATATTAGGCACGACATTCTAAGGCATGGAAGATCTTTTTGGCCAGTTCGGGTCACCTGTCCTGGCCACGCTCCCTCCCAGCCTCTTGTGCACCTGGCCATTGGCAGAGCATGGGACACTGAGATGTCCCTGGCTTAGGGTGAGCACTGCTCAGCAACAATCAAAATATCAGCATGCTACCAACATTGTTTTCAAACAAAATGCAAAACTCAGCACCATACCAGCTACTAAGAAGATAATTAACTCTACTCCTGCCAAGACCAGTACAGATGGATGGGATGACAACTTGCCCGATGTACACAGTACACGTGAAACCTTGCAGACCCCTTATCTGTTTCTTGCCTTAGGATCAGAGGCCTTTAAATAAAACAAAACCCACAGATTAAAACCCCTTCCCTTGGAAGATTGCCAGACCCCATTCTGTCCTCCCATTACTCTTTTACCTTCAAGCTGGCCTTATTGCATACATTCATTATTCATTCCTTCTGTCCCAGTTGTGCATGCAGCTGGTGAGGCTTAGCAGCCACCTGGGCCAAGCCTGGCCCACTGCTTCCACTGCCTGCTCCATGTTCCCTGCACCATGTCCACATCCCAGTGCTGGCTCCTCATGGGGTGGGATGGTTGCCACATGCTGTCATCCTCCTGTCCTTGCTGGGTGCTCCTAGGGTACCCACCCATTGACTGTACCAAAGCACAGATTGAACACGGCAGGCGCCAGAGCTTTTGGTAATTGCACCCCAAGGCTACGAAATTCTCTGACAGCAAATCACGCTGCCAAACGCAGGCTGCAGCATTTCTCCCTGCTGAAGCATGTCAGGCAGCACAGTTGGCATTCGTGCCCTTTCAATCTGACAGCACCGTGTCAGCCCAGGAGGGGCAAAGCTGTTTTATGAAGACGTCTGCTGCCTTTTCAGCTGCCAGCAAATACAAGAATTGGGATTCTTTGCCCTTCCCTTCATTCGCTGTCAACTCTTTCTTGGATCATGTTTTTGCTCAGAATTTATTGCAATTCAGGTGTCATTATGTAGACCATCTCTGGTCTACCCAGGTTTCAAACTTTATTGCAAACTTTATTTCAAACTTTACAGAAAAAATCATTGCTCAACATTATAGATTTATCTGTCCCATGTGAACATGAGAAAAAAAGGAGAGTAAGAGACAGGTCCATATAGTTCTGGTTCCAGGCGGCTGGCTCTGATCAATCCCTAGCTGATATATTTAATTAACCCTGCTTCAGCACTGTTGATCATTTTTCTTTGCCTCTAGGTCTTGTAAGGACCATACCCAACATATCATCTTTATGAAGAGTGAACACTATGCCTGTGGTGTTACCCAGATTGCCAGAAATGGATTCACAGTCATTTTCATGACTATTTTCTGTGTCACTAGTTAATGTGAACACTCCCAGGTCAGCAGATTTTCATCATCAGACTGGACATCATGGTGTTTCTTTGCTGTCAGAAACTGCCTGGACATCCAGGGTAGAAAGACAATGCAAGAGGCCTGGTGATGATAAGGAGACACAGAAACTGAGGACCTGAAAAGAGCCTGGGGATGTGGCCATGAACAGTGAGCTTTTGGTGTCTGTTCTGTGGATAGTGTCCAAGGGACTGAAAAATAAACATCTTAACAATGGCTGGAGTAGGGACAGTCATTCCTTACGGCTTTTTTATTAGGACACAAGCAATATTTCAAACAATGGCAGCATTGCCAAGGACTCACAGTAAAACCAGAAGGATCTGATACTGTTGTCTGTCAAACATCTCCAGTATACCAGATGAACACTGGGCTGTGCTCTTAATATTTCTTCTGCATTTTTCAGGAAATACCCATGTGTGTCTAACATGAACTTGCTGAAGCTGTGTGAAGTTTTTAAAGTTTTTTAAAAACTCAGATGTACAATTTTTGTCACTTCTCCAGTTTTTGTTTCTCTTCTGTTCCTGGTTAACCAAGAAAGTAACAACAATTCCTTTAGTGGCCCCAACCCTGGTGTTATTAGCACCATNTTCAGGAAATACCCATGTGTGTCTAACATGAACTTGCTGAAGCTGTGTGAAGGGCAAGTTTTTAAAAAACTCAGATGTACAATTTTTGTCACTTCTCCAGTTTTTGTTTCTCTTCTGTTCCTGGTTAACCAAGAAAGTAACAACAATTCCTTTAGTGGCCCCAACCCTGGTGTTATTAGCACCATGCTCTGACCAACTGAGCTCATCTCATAGACCTAGGCTTGAGGGTTTTTATATGGCCTAAGGCTGAGCATGAAATAAAACAGGCCTTACTATATGCAATATCAGCGTCAGAGCCATGATGTTTTGGAACCAAGTTTCTTTTTTTCCCTCCTTGTTTTTCTTGCCATGGAGACTGAGGGGCTGTAACACAGCCATGGCTCTGACCTATCATTGAAGAAGGGGAAATTTGTTTTCTATAATCTCCCATCAGAGAATGCAAAGCATTCAGTGTGTTGGCATCAAAGGTTTCGCAGCAAGGAAGGAGCCAAGCAGTTTGGTTTGCTTAGTTCTGCTTCGGTCTGATCTGACTCCTACAGAGAGAAGCAGATTCATGGAAGAAGTTCTCTATCTTAACACATTCAGGTAAATAATTAGCACTGAAGTGGCTGCCTATGCCACAGTGTCTGAGAGCTTCCTGCCTTTCACATAGCTGTCCAAGCTGTGTCTTGACCCCAGTGTGCCCAGCAAGGACCGGCACATTTCTCCCTTTCCCCTGCTCCTGTGCATTTTTGCTACCACACCACAAACCCTTCAAACCAGAGACATAGCAGCATGCAGGTGTGGCAGTAGCCCACACTGAAAGACATATATTGATGAAAAGGAATTCCATAGCCAATGCAAAAGGGTGTTAAGCCCTTGAGAAGTCCCCACTCTGACTGAAATCCCAGGCCCTGATATAGAATCATAGCACGGTTTGGGTTGGGAGGGACTTTAAACATCATCCAGTTCCAACTCCGCTGCCATGGGTAGGGACACCTTCCACTAGACAAGGTTTCTCAAAACCCCATTTAACCTGGCCTTTGAACACTTCCAGGGACAGGGAATCAACAATTTCTCTGAGCAACCTGTGCCAGTGTATCACCACTTTCAGAGTGAAGAATTTCTTCCTAATATCTAGTCTAAAGCTACCCTCTTTCAGTTTAAAGCCATTCCCCTTTTTCCTATCACTACATGTCCTTGTAAATATCTTGGGGTGTGTTCAGATGGGCAGAGAAGATCCCATTTCCCCACCTTAGTACAAGTGTACAATAAACACAGCCTTTTTAAGGACTGAAAAATCTCAGAAGAAAGTGTTACCTGACAAGCTGTCCCAGCTGGCGCCTGTGTAGCCACAGAGATGTGCCATGGGAGCAGGAGGCTTGCTCACATTTTATTCCTAAACATCCTCCATAGTCCTTTGAGAAAACATTCGATGTGAAGAGACTTTCCCTCCATGCAAACTCTAATGTATTGCAGTGACAATAATCTATTATGTAGATTTTATGGATCACTTATACAAATTACAGTGAAACCTCAGCCTTGACTGTGGTTTAAAATAGACTCTGAAATAACAATACAGCAGTAACAGCAATAAAAACAACAGCAGTAATAATAATGAGTAGATAAAAAATTATTCATTTAAGTTCCTTCTCTCTACAAGCACTGGATAATAAAAAGGTATTTTTAGCCTGAAAATTATTTAATAGAGTTTTGTCTTTATTTTTATGGTTTCAAATATATTAGTAAGGTTCACAGAGTCCTACAGCATTTTAAGACACAGAAAAAACACATTTTCTTCTGAGCCATCAGGTTACTCTTGTATGAAAATAAGTATTTAGATTCATGTTTTTCAGTTTCATCATCCTGCAGAGGAAAATGTCTCTTTTTAGTAATGCAGTGTATTAGAGGTCCCTTAGAAGGGAATTCTCAGCACAGAGGTTTCCCTGGCAGTGTAAGAAACCTACTGAAGTATGAATTCATTTTGTGGTAACTATAGTTAGGACTCCCCTTTTTTTGAACAACCTGAATCTCATGGAGAATTGTGCCATGCTCAAAACAAAACACTGAATCTTTTTTATCTGACTACTTTAGCCAGGGCTGCTAAGAAAGTTTTACAAATGACTTTATATGCAAAGTATTCTTCTTGTATCACCTGAAAGCAGCCATCTGTCTTTCTTCTGCCTTTCCCCAGTGAAGACATTTTAAAAAATTTATTCAGTTTACACCAGGCCTGTTTCTCCTTTGCTTTCTGACTGATGCACTTTTCTGAAATGGCAGGCAAATCCTCACAGCACAAGTGGTAGCATTCTGTGAATAGTCATGAGTGAACTCACTCCCAAATCTAAGCAACTGGACCTTTCAGAGGACTTGAAAAATGTAATGCCTCTGCCTCTCCTCCCAACTGTTATCACCTTTTCCATGCTTATGGGTGACATGTGGCAAGAGGCACACAAGGACGGGTTCCTGCCTCCCCCCTAACAGAAATATTCCATAAATTTATTTTGAGGATTCCTTGCTTTTTCCACTTCACAAAAATATTTTAGTATAATCCTTAATTGGAATTAAAATAAGAATATAAAATACCATTTTTAGACAAAGATGTAAAAATATTGGAAGTGTCACTGCATATTTATATTTTCTTTTCCTCTTTTTTTTTGTGTGTTGGTGGTTTGTGGGTTTTTGTGTTGTTGTTGTTATTTGGGGTTGGGTTTGTTTTTTTTTTTTTGTGGTTTGTTTTGGGTTTTGAGGGGTTAGGGATTTTTTTGTTGTTAAATCAGCTGGGTATTTATTAGCTCAGCAAAGGTATCATAATGCTTTGAAACTCCTAAATGTTTTAAAGATATTTCCTCCCATTCAAAGAACTGACATGCTTGAATTGTTACCAAGCAAAGATGGATGGTTCATTAGGAAAAGCCCACAAGTACTTGGATGGGAGAGGTCAGGCTGGAAAGGGTGGATGCCTTCCCTTAAAGGCAGGACCCTGAGACCCGGCAATCCAAAATTGGTGGCAAAGTAAGCCTATGAACTAAGGGCACGCACCAGGGCTAGGCACAGCCAAAATAACTTGGTTGCCATGGCATGTAGAGTAAACATTACTGGGAGTTTCTGATGGCATGTCTACAGCTCCCCTGCCTTTTGTTGCTTGATCTGCTTTCCTATAGCGGAAACACAATAGAGAGAACTGTTGGAGTATCCAACTTGATTAATAACCTCTTTTCTCAGCAAAACTATTGTTGGGCACATTCACTAACTAATCTTTATTATAGCTGAATGCTGCAGAAGGATATAATCATTCTTAACTGCAATTGCTTGTAGGTAAACTGAGACAGTCCATAGTCCTCAGCATTGCAGCCACTCCTGCAAATTACAGGCTTTTGATTCATACAGTTCGAGTCAGATGCCTCATAGTAGGAATACTGTCACTTAATAGTGAGTGTCTGAGTGATAGATGATTACACCTTAGATAATCTTCTTTGATGTGAATGAAGTGAAATAGGCTTTTTAAGGGCTTGATCCTAATTTATCTCCTTACTTTAGGCTGAAATTAAATTATTCCCAATCTATACTCCTTGGAAGTGCATGTTTCTAAAAGAGCTTGACTGTGTTTATCAGATTAACTCTATACCCATGAAAAAACCTAGACCAATGTCCCTGGTGCTGACATGTGCTTGGCTGTACCCTTTTCCAGCAGGTTCCTTAGCAGGCTCCTTCATTTATGCCAACCCACATTCTCCCAGTCTTTGCCCAGGCACAGCCGTGTGATTGTTCATAGGGATATTGTCATCGGGAGGGCTGAAACAGGGATAAGAGGTTTAGTGAAGCAAAGAGAGTGTACCTGCATGAACATGGGCATACCAGGCTACTTTGACTTGGGATCTATGTATACTTCTGTCCAGTTTCACTTATGGGCCTAGGGCTAGCTTTTAATGTGTTTGGATTTCTTGAAAACACAAGTAAAATTGTAACAGCCCTGTATGTGATTGGATTTTGTATGCCGAGCTCCATTTCCCTGTGTGGGGGTCTTTGAGACTGTGGCATGTGCTCATCCAAGAAAAATGATGACCTGCCATCCTCTCCTGAACTCCCTGTCACCTGGGCAATGTAGGGCACAGATGATGCCCGGTGGCACCCTATGGTTGTGCTGAGTGCATGTGGCATTCCAGTGGATCTGACCACCATCCTCCCCTGGTCAGGCTCGAGCCCTGGCTTTGACATGGAAACAATTTGATGCCTTTAGCAGATGGCATCAGGTGCTTGAAGCAGGCAAACAGGCACTGGCTGCTTCCATGGGTCTCATTGCAGCTGTCTCTCAAGAACCGCCATCAGCTTCAGTTCTGAAGGATGACACTCAGTACACCTTAGAAATGTTGAGGTGCTGTTAATTCAGACTGCTCTGGCTGCTCCTGCTCTCTGAGAGCACTGGATCCTCTCAGGACTCCTCTCAGCAAATTCCCTGGGCTGTCTTTTCTAAGATACACAAAGGAGCACATTTTAATTTCTCACTATTTTCCTTGACTGCCTTGTATTTACATCATGAGACAGGAGGAATAGAAGGTCTGGCACTATGTTACTCATTGTATTATACCTATTTTATCCAGTGCTGAGACACCATTTTGGGGTTTACTCCAGCTCCTGCTGTTTTGTCATCTCCTTCTTCTGGAGCACCTGATCATGGCTATCAGTCAGGAAAGGAACCACTCACTGTTCCAGTGGTTGAAATTGAGGCAGTTATCATTCTGACTGCCTTCAATCTCCTCCTTTTAATTAGTTGCTCCTTCTTAACCACTAGATGCATGGACTCTACATGGGCTTCTGCCTTCACTTATACCTAATTAGTCTCTATTAATGTTTACTCTTTGCTGTTAGAAGGTGTTTGTCCTTTGAACACCACCTTAGGTGTCACATTCTAATTTATGCTTCTGTTTGCTGATTTTATTTGAATTAGAATTGTACATATTTAAGGAGTTTTGTTGGGCTGTTGTTGAGCAGCTGCAACCCTCACACAGAAAGCATTGTGCACCTGCCAGCATGAAAAGTGATACGTACAATGACATGCAGTATGCGAAGATTTCAATTAAATACTCTGATTAAGGTTTGATGTTGCAAGAAGGTGCTCCTCCATAAACATTTTAAAGTCCCTTTTCTCCTTGCTTTTGTGTGTAAACTAAAAGCACATTCCTGATGATAACAGGAGTCACTAAAGAACACAAATCTAGTGTTCCCTTCTCAAGCTATACATACTTTTAACAACTCCTATGCTACAGCAAGAGATTTCTCATCGACTGCTTGGCAGCACACAATTTGCGCTGCCATGGTTTAGCTAATTAGCTGTCAACATATTCGGAGTCCACATTTGCAGCTTTATTACCAGAATGAAAGGCACATGAATCTTCTTTTTTTGGTTGGTTTTGTGGCTTTTCTTCTAATATAAGGCCTTCGGACCTTTTGGATTTTCTATTTTTATTGTATTTTCCATAGCTCTGTGTGAGTGATTATTGCTTGATGTCTGTAAAGTTCAAATGTATACCACCTGCCTCCATTAGTCATCACTGTTTCTCTGTCAAAATTCATTGGTGCTAAGTGTCTATTGCCAAAGTAAATAGAAAATGTAACTGGAGAAGTAGAACACACTGTAGTATTTGTTGGTTTTGCCTTTTTTTGAGATTACTCTGTCAGCAGTCATGCTGAGTGAGGGCATTTTGTTCTTTTCTTCTTTTGTTTTGTAGGCTTACCAGTCCTGCTGTTATAAAGGATTTTAATACAAACATTTACATTTCAGCTAGTTATGGCTATTTTCAATCCTTTTCAAACTTGTGCACACAATGAACTGCTTGGCAGTAAGACTATACAATAAGCTTCTTTCCAATAAGTACACTTGTACATTTTTAGGAGAATACTGCTCCTTGCTGTCTCATCTGTGCCAGAGGACCACATGAAAATCTGTATCACAGTTCATTCCTTGATGCTTCTGTCCTCTGAGATTACTCCAGATTTGAGGCTTCAGCTTATTCTACCTCAGGACAGAAAGGAAATGTGTGCCATGCTGAAGTTCATGGCAAAGTTCCTCTTGATGTCAAGGAGGCCAGGTTTTCATTCAGAGAGATTTGGCATCAGCTTCACCGGGGAAGTGTCAACATGTACTGCACTGATAACATTCTTATTTTGTCAGTGCCAAGGCGTACGCCCACTCTATGTCCAAACAGGAGAAGAACCCAGATGGTGCCATGTCACACTGCCATCCAGATCCATTTCAAAAGAGTTTTAGTGCCAACTCTGATCAGTGTGTTTTACTCTAAATTACTATAATGCTCTGGTAGACAGATCCTAGGATATATGGCACACTTAACAAGATATGTATAATAATTATTCGCAGCTGAAACAACTGGCCAAATTCCTTCCTTCCTTCCTTCCTTCCTTCCTTCCTTCCTTCCTTCCTCCCTTCCTTCCTTCCGAAGCTACAGGCAGAGTAATTCTAGGGCTGCATAGGCAGAGGTTTGACTTTCTTCCCCTGTCCTTGTTGCCTCTGTAGGAAAATCGATATCGACCCGAACAGAAGAAGTCTGGAGAGCTTTTAGACCAGAGTTGTTTTTACTTCACTGCTTAATGAAACTTAAAAAGCAATTACAATTAAATTGCAATTGATTAGAGTTGAGCATGAGATTCTAAAACATACAAATAAACAACCTTTCTCTTAAAATCTGTAGTCCCTAATGAAACCTAGGTGAATCTTTTTTCATTCTTACATAATTTAATAATAAAATAGAAGAAAATACAAAGAACTTCCTGGAGTTTCATTTTAGCTTGTATTACTGACCATGATGAACTTCATATACCAGATCCTGCTTTAACTGAATCCAGGGCAAATCCAAAGCAATTCCATTTATTCTGATAAATTTATTTAGAAGAGCACTGCCTGACCTCCCAGCATCATGTTTAAACTGTGTGCAGCCAAAGCAAATTCAAACTCCCCTGCAAGCTATGGTGTTATTTGAAATTTTTCACATCTTTTTTTGCCTGTGTGCAAAATAGATCACCGTGTTCCCAATACTTAATAACCTTGGGCTTTTGAAAGAATGCTCTGCGCATAATTAAATAGTTTAATCACTTTTTGAAAGTAAACTATGATATATATTGTTAAGACTTGATGTGTGCTATGGATGTTCATATTTATATACTAAATCTATTATATCTATGTTGCTTTTACTACTTTTAGAACCATTCTCAGCATCTTTTCATAGCATACATGGCTGGGGGAGGTGATGAGTCCCCTGTTGGCAGAAGTAATGCATCTTTCATCCTTGGATCCTGGCCAAGGGCTATGTAGCCTTGTGATTAATACGTTAGCTGCATATTTACAAGGTAGAAAATTCCCCTTCTGCTGAGCTTGTACTCTTGCTGATATTAGTGTTTTCCACCTCTTGCTGTTGATTATGGTTTTCCATTTTTTCCGGTAACAAAAATGAGACAAAAAAATGCTCAGAAATATCTCCAGATATTTAATACAGCCAAATTATTGTAAGTAGAAAGATGGGTCTGACGTTTTATCACATTATGGAAATACAGGAGCCCTATTATACACAAGAGAAGCATCTTACTTACAGCTTTGAAATATGATTTCCAGAAACATGCAACAATTTCTCCATGTTTCATTTCTCAGCTTTTTGCTAATGAGCAAAACTCAGTGAAATTTCTGCTCCTGTAAAATCAAACATTCGATACTAAAGAAGTAAGGGAACCAAAAATATTATTGTGAATACCTGGCCTGATTCCTTGTAGGCCTGCTTTTTTTGTTAGCACACTCTCAGGTCTGAGAGTAGCTGAGCTTGTAGTACCGTGTAATTTTTACCAGTAGCCCCAGTTACCCCCAGACCCTAACCCAGTTTGCTTCAACAACAACTCTTTTCTAACAGTGTTTCATCTATTACATTTCATCCAGCCAAGTACTTATTTTCCTATCTCAGCTTCTTGTTTTCATATGTAAAATGTTTTGGATTGGGTATGTATTTGCTGACATCTCTGTAGGAGGTGGTAAATTGTTGACATTAAATACCAAGACAATTATTTTTGCTTATGGAAAACTGTCTAATGTCTGCTGCAGCAAGGCAGCAATATTTTTCTGTAGAAGTATTGTCACTTTTAATAAGCACCCTAGTGGTTTATTTTTCAGTGTGACATCTGTCTCTTTTCCTTCTTTCATTGAGTTTATGTATCGTATGCACATAGTGTTTGATTATTCTTTTTCTTGCTTGTTTTTTGCCTCTACCTTTATGAAAATTTACTCATTTATGAAAGGAAGTTCTTTAATGTCTCACTTGTTAATTGTTGTTATTTATACTTTCTTCCCCCATGTCTTCTGTTATAATTCAGGAGGGGAAAGCAGACTGAAAACCTGTAAGTAGATTTGCTGTCTATCAGCATTTTCAAACCCCAGATCTGGACCAGTGTATAATTTTCCCAAAAGTCTTGGGAGCTCCTTTCAGGGCCTTGAAGATGAACTGAGAGCCTGAAATCCACAGAATGAGTGACAGAGGGTCAGAGAAAAACTGAACTAAAGCCAAATCCTTGTTGCACTGTGTGGGTCTATGCTAAATCTGGATTACATTAACCATGCTTGGCAAGGTAGACCTGCTCTGAATAATTATTTTCCAATCTCTTTTAGTCCATCGAACCAGTAATTGTCTTAGATACAAGATACAGTGTTAGTAATTCACGTTTGATCCCTCAGCTCCCATAAGGACAATCTCAAGCTCTCAGTGAAGTGCCTCAGTACAAGACCTGTGCTATAATTGCAGGCTCTCATTTCTTAGTGCACATCTTGACCTGCAGGATAGCTGTGTATTCACCACATTTCTTTCTCTGACTGTTTGCTGGAGCAATTTAATGAAAGGCTGCAAGCACTACCTGTATATACAATTTAACTAGGTCAACTTCTCTGGAAAAGTGCTGAGTTCTCTAGTGGTTGGAAGCAATAATCACTATTCATGAGCCTTGCCTATCACTCAAAGGTCTTGTTTAGATCAGACAGATCTATCGTGTCAGCTCCTCTACAAAGACATAAAAAGCACTTTTCCCAAAGACTTTGTAACCAGAATTTTAGAGTAGGTAAAGTAATGGAAGGAGAAGGGGAAAGATGGGAAAAAGCAACTGTGAGCAGCTTGAGACATCATTTAGTAGAATGTTTTAGATATATGGCTTTTGTTTGGATGTATTGTTTTTGTGATGTAATGTGTGAAGCCAAATTGTGCTGACACAATGCACCTTTTGTAGAGCACAGTACCTGAAAAACAGGAGTTATTTTCAAGAAACTAAGGAATTTCTTGATCTAGGTGGTTTTAGGTCTTTCTGATTGGGGGTTATGACTCTCTACCCTTTAGGCATGGCAGTTAGTCTCCTTCCCAGGTGGAACAGGGATCCAAAGCTCTTTCCCTCTTGAGGACAGGGCAGAGAGTAGTAAGAAATGTACCAGTGGCTCATTTCTTCCTATGAGCCTGGTCTGTTGGGATAAGAAGATGACAGGGACCTGTAGGAGGCCAGCCTTGACCCTTCTAATGCTTCTGGGCAATCTATAAAGCATAGATCCATGAAGTTTCCAAGCTACTTTAATTTATGATCTGGTCCTTTATAGTTGATATTGTCAGTGAGGATGCTGATGATGGTGACTGTGAATGTGAAATGTTGCTTGAGCTGAAAACAATGCTTCTTAAAAACAAATATCTGTATAAGTAGTTCATGCATTAAAGAAGTTGTGAAAACTTGGAAACAATGCAGAGAATAGTGACAACAACTTTTGAGGAATAGAGAGATGCCTTATAATGACAGATGCAAGGAAATCCTTTTCCTCATTGCATGCAAAACAAAGAGGCAACCCAAACTCTAACAGGATGAGAAAATATTCGAGCTTTTATTATTTTTCTTAACACATCTGTTTTTTATCAGATGATAAAAAACGACATAAGGCTGTTAATGCCAATCAAATGAAAGTTAGGAGTAAAACATGCAGCAAAGATGAATAACTGCCAACCTAACAGGGGCACATCTGCCTTTGACTTCATCAAAGTGTTTTGGTCTAAAGCAAGCTTCAGTAAGACTCTGGTGGTCTTCATATGGGAGGGAGCAAGGCACACTCTGTGCATTATTCAGAAATTTTAGCTACATTATCCACAAGGTTCCCTCCAACTTCATAGTCTAAAGCTCTGGTAAGGTTAAGTGCCATGGAGAAAAGTTGTGTTTGAGAGGAAACAGTCCAGTCTCTACTAAAGTTCCCATGGTACTCAGGGTGATGTTGTGTAGAGCTTGACCCCTTCATCCTCACAAGGCGAAGGGAGCAGGAAGGAACAGAACAGGCGGGACAGCGACTTCTTTGGTGCAGGTCACAGCTGTGCTAAAGGAACAGGTCTAATTTCAGGATTTTTATTATTGATTTAAAAGACACTGAGGACTTAAAGAATGTTTTCTTATGTGTATGAAAACTGTGATCTACACAGCAGACATTCTGGGTGTCTGTCAGATATCCGATCCCATTCTGAGCTATATTAGTCTAAGGCTGCAGTGCTAAGCATTAATTCCAGATTCTGGATTGAAAAGCACGGATGTCTTTCTGCATTTTGAGTCCCAAGCCCATGCAAAGCAACAAGCACAAATCCCATGTGCTGCAGCCTGATTGCTGAACCAAAAACAATATCCAGAATCATTGCCAGAAGCACTTTTCCAGTATATATGTTTGATACATTGAACAATGGACCCTCTGCCAATAATACCCAACACACGAGGAAAGTAGTACAAATGTCTGATAAGAGCTGAAAAGATAAGGCACTGTGCAATAAAGACCAGAACTGAGCTGAAAAAGCCAGCTGAGAGCAGCCTACACAGGAAGCAAGAGAGAGGTCATCTCTTGTCATTCATGAAATTATGCTCGAAATCGGAGTCAGAGGGTAGCAGAGGAGTCCAGTGCAAGGTGTTAGCAAGGGCACTGAAGGGGAGTATCCTAAAATTGTGAGCAATAAAATGGATAAAGAAGTGGTGTTTTGAGGCAAAGGAAAGCATTTAGAGTTCTTGCAAACTCAGCAATTGAACTGAGTTGTGGCTGGGTGGGAGGGGATTAATATTGCCTTGATTTAAGAATTTCTTTACTGTTTGTTTTCTTTTTGGTATTGCCTGAAGTAATAAAATGAAACAGTTCAGCTTTCGTATGAAATGAAAGTTGAATCCTGTTCTTTCCCTGTGTATATATGAATGCTCTCCACTAGGACTCATATCAATTTGGAATACTTACTGCCAAAGTTCTTTTCAGAACATCTCATGTTCAAATGATGAAGCCCTGCAGCACAACTGTGAGGCACAGGAGAACAGAGCATTGCCCTCATTCCTCTGACAATGGGCCAGAAAGGTACAGGTGAGGGCTTTATCAGGGCCACAATATCAGATGAAATAAAATGGGACTGAAATATCAGAGATCTCTGCTCTCAGCCCTAAAAGAGAAGGTAGTATGGCCTAGAAAATCCTCCTGCAGGTGGGGAGCAAACATGTATGAAGAGTTGTGGACAGTATTTGTAATGCTTCAGTGTCAGGAAGAATGATCAGGGCTCTGCCATGAACCATCTCAGGATCTTCTCAAAGGTTTCACTGGTGACCTGTATAATGGACTATAAAACAGGACTGTGACATTTCATAGATGAGCTGAGAAGGGCTGCAAAATTTTTGGAAGGTTAAACTTCCAACAATGTTGACAAATGGATTCAAAGAGAGAAAATAAATAGAATGGATCGATTGCAGCAAGGACAAGTTTCACTCAAGCAATAAAGGGACAAACCCTGGATCATGTTAAGGAAAAATCAATTTACTTGGGTCTACTGTGGATGAAGCAGGGGGACAGCTTTGGATCTGCTGGCAAATGTAAGAGCAGCATTAAGTGCTGAGGTACCTACATCCCACCCTATCATGTTAGCCTCTGTTTTAAGAGTATTTTCTACTTAAAAAGGGTCCGTTTGCTTATTTTTAATTACTCTAAATAAACATGGTTTCCATGGAAGGGCCTTCCCTAGAATTTAGTATTGAAAGGAATTAGATTAAATTTGCTTCTAATATTTTAAATCCCATTTTTAACACCAAAGCCCAACTTTACAATAAGCCCCCAATTGCAGAGCATGCATAGATCTGCACATGCATTTTAAGAGACTCCCTTCTCTGACATGCTGCTAGAACAGTGAGCTTTGAAACATCATGGCAAAAGTTTCTTACAAATTGTATTAAATCAGGAGCTCAGGCTATACGAGGCATAAGTTCCATCGAGGCTTCATCCTCTGAGTTTACCATCTGTTATTTAAAGCATGAGAGTTGCCTCTTCTCAAAGACTTCAGATGAACCTGCTGCAGTGCAATTTAATTAAAATACTGCTTTGGGAGAGGGTGGACTGATTTTTGCTAGCTGGCATATATCTAGGAGTAGCTAGGAGCACGTTTCTGTTCCAAAAACTACTGTAGAGCCATTAGAAAACTTGTACTGTCTGACGTACTCACATTCCTCGTGGTTATTTCTGACACATGAATGGTACAGTCATCAAAATTGTGACAAGCATGTGATAAAACTGGCAAAATCTTGCTTTTCAAGACATTCACTGGACTTCTTGCCCGCAGCCAAATGAAGAAGAATTTGCCACATTAGTATTACTGTCAAGGAGTTAAAGTTTTTTAATTGCTTTTTCTTTATGCTTCAAACAAGTTGCAGCCTAAGGTAGTATAGGCAAGACACAGGGTCAGGTATTGATTCACAAGACATAAAAAGTAGGTTTGTTTTCCTCCATTTTATCTGGGCTAAAACTTGAGCCAAACCTGTTTGTGAGGATGTGATAGTGGCAGGAGGCCCAGTTCTGATATTCAGCTAAGCAAAGCAGACTTCTGCCCAAATCTTGAACACCACATATGTGAATGATCAAAAACATACTTTAAGGAAAAACAATTCCCCAGCTTTCACACTTCCTGGCTTCACTGGATGGAGAAAACTCCTGGAGTTGCCAACTGCAGCCTGGGAAAATTTTTTGCAGTGGAGCGAGAAAATCTGACAGCATAAATTTTCAAAGGTGTGAATGTTTATATAGAAAAGCCTAGGAGTAGTTCTTATTTTGCAAAAATTATTTTCTGAAGCTTGCTTAATGGTAATTATTTTCAATAACATGCTGGATTCTGCTTTCAGGAAGTTTTATTCATTGCTTTCAGTATTCATCCCAGACTACTGAAGCATTTGTTAAATCAAATGAAGTCCAAATATTGGGATCTGAAAGAGCAAAACAGAGCTATCAGATTTTCATATTCTGTTTTATATAAGTGGCAAGTAATTTCCAAAACACCTGAAAGTCAAGAGAAATGTTTTAGCATCTATTATATATTAGCATATATTGCCCTGCAGATACCTTTGTGTTTTGCAGACTACAGCCCCCAAAACCTGGCTTAACATGGGGGCAAATGACTGTAACACGTCAGATAGAAAGAGATCAACTTCTTTCAGTCTTTTCAAATTTACTGTCAGGAAGCTAAAGCTGATACCAAAGGACTAGAAAGAAAGATCTCAGTCATTTCAAATTTGGGGCTGGAAGCAGACTTTGGCTGTCTGGATGGGTGAGTGACCGGAATACAGCATCTTGGAATCTAGTGAAAATATCTTGGAGACAACAGATGAAAAAAAGGAGTGAAAAAGCTGCATGCATGAAACAGAACTTGTTCACTGGTTAGTGCAAACTTGCAATTCTGTAACAGCCAATTTCAGAAATGCAGTAAGGGCAAAAGCAAAGCTGTTATGCTGTGTAATTCTGTGCTGAACTTCTGTAGAGTTGGAAAAGTTTTTTTTGAGGGGAGTCCCAGAATTCTGTGGGTACATACCAGGTACAGTCTGACCTCAGTTACTTCAACAGAACAATGAGTGTGGAATTTTTTTCAGGTTACTTGAGCAGCACCTCCATAGACGCATTTCCCAAAAAAGCAGCATTTTGCTCTCCCCAGCCCCTTGCTGCTCTTTCCCAGCCCTGCAGCTCTCCTCCACTCCTGTAACAGCCTGGGTCCTATGGGTAGGAGGACCTGCTCCAACATAAAATTAGCATGGCAATATGGAATGTTAAAAAATGAGATTAATTTGGTATGAGGAACTGTGGAGGAGAACAAATGGCTTGGAGACCGCAGCTTTTAGTCACAGCAGACTTGGAAAAGCTATGTGGGCTCTGACTTCAGCTACTGGCCATTTACATAACCTGTCAACTCTGTCTCTTTGGCAGCCATTTCTCTTTGCTTTTTAATAATAAGGGAGATTTAACCTTTGCAGAAAAGGCCATTCTTCCTGAGAGAAAAGCCTGTAATTTACTTTTTTACTTTAACATTTTTCTTTCTGTAACTTACTAACTGTACCTCAGACCAAGACGAGAAGTAAGATGGTAGCACCAAGCCCTGGTTCCTTTCCATTGTTCACACAGCCAGCACTGATTGCTAAGAACAACCTCTGTTGCTCTGCCCACTTTGGAGATATTCCTCTCCATGCTGTTTTTGTTTCATTTCCTGTGAGTATGTGTTAGCCAAGGTAAACTCATCCCACAGCACAGCGAACATGCACAAAATAAATATAGGAAGCTTATGGCTTTTTTTAAGCTGGGTGCTATTCATCTTGCTGAAACAAACAACCAGAAACCCCTGCTTGGCAGAATGCATTTTCAGGCCAAAACATAGCTCTTGTTTCTCTAATGTGAATTCTGCAAAGGAGCCATTGGTATTGTGTAGGGAAATTTCAATAGCAACTAAGTAGAGCTGGAGGGTTTTCATGGCTGACAAGAAGGACTAAAATGGAGGGAATTCTGCCCAAATCCATATTTCTCTGTTACATGGAGGCCTTGGCTATTTCCTCCTCATTCATAAGGTCTGCCCCTGGGTTGGCTTTTCCTGTGGAGTGCTCTGAGACCTTCTGTGCTCCACAGACAGCTCCAGTGAGCTCCCCAGTGCCTGGGTACAAACACAAGCTTTGGACACAGCCAGTCTCAACAGCAGTCTCAAAGACACTCTTACCAAATGGTCTCATTGTACAACACACTTTTGAGATGTACCCACAGACTGGGAAGGGCATTTCCCAGTTTAACTGACTCAAGGTTCACCTGAAGTTTGTGACATGGCCTTTTCCACACCAATACTTCCCAAAACAGCTTTTCATCATAATCCACTAACTCATTCCTGTCTGTTCTCATTGAGGAAGGGCTAACTTTAAAAGTACCTGGTGGCAATCCCAGAAAGATGCAGTTTCAGTGTATTACTGCGTGTAGCTCATCAGAAATTTAATTTTCCCTCTGCAGATACTCCCCTGCTCCCCCACAGCACAGCAGGCTCAAAAGAAATCTTGAATTTATCAGCAAAACAACTGGCAACTTCCTCACAGCTAGAAAATTTATCTGCAAATGGAAATAGTTGAATTGAACCAGCTGCACACCAGCTGGAACATTTTCACTGCAGCAATTTGTAGCAGAGGAGAATATTATATATTTTTTTAAATCTCTCTTAAAATTATCACAATAATAGTCCCACTAGCTGAATTCAGGGGTTTGTGCCAGTGGCTCTCTGGAGACCCTGGGGTTTTGACGTGTTTTGTCATTTTTGGTTTGGTTTGGTTGGGGTTCAGTGTTTTGGTTTTTTTTTTTTTTTTTTTGTGGGTTTCTTGTATGTTTGTTTGTTTATGATTTTGTTTGGTTTTTGTTTTCTTTCTCTAAGGCAGTGGTGAATTCCAGTGCCCTCAGAGAATATACTGGAGTAGAGAGTCCTTGTTGTCCAGGTACTCACAAAGAACAGGGGGAGTCCAGACAGCTCTGATTGGGACCACTGTGGGGGCAGTTGTAGTGTGAATATAATTTTCTGAACTCATCTTGTTCAGTGATATTTTTCATTTACATTGTCAAAATACATTCTTGACCCCAAAGCAGAAAGGCCACTCCAACCTCAGACTGCATTTAGTTATACCTCAGCTGGTTCAAACAGAAAAAGCAAAGACTGGCATTTTTATCTTTACCCTGCTTCACTGCCATTGGGATTTCCTTCATTACAGACTTCCCACTGGTGACATCAGGATTACGATGTCTAGGAATCAAGAGACGTTGACATAGTGAATGTTCCCCTGGAGAGTTATCTGGCATTTTCTTTCCAAATTAGGATGCTTAGCAAGCCTGGGACAGAAAAACCAGAACTGCACCCATTGGTACTGCAGATGTTATAAATACAAATGGATAGTCAAAGGTTGTTAATTTTTATGTGCATAAAATGCACACACAAGAGAAGAATATAAGCCAGCCATAAAACAGATGCATGGTTTTCTCTAATGCTGTGCTCATAGTCTTATACCAAAATATTACACTGAATGCTGTGAAGCTCTCTTTCCCCCCACTTATTTATTTATTTGCTTTCTAAATGTTTGTGTGTAAATTCAGCTCTTATTAAAGCTCTTGCTTGAGATCACTGGCTGTAACAAGCTCTTGAAGAGCCTGGCTCTGCAAAAACTTTCCTCTTGACATCTTTTGGAATGCATTTTTATTCAGGTCTGAAGATGTTCTTTTAATTCCAATGGGACTGAATATACATCCTCCTTTAAAAACAAAGCAAACAACAAATCCCTCCAGTTCTCTTGGGAATGAATTAGTATCTCATTTCTCTGTGGAAAGGGAGCATGAAAAAATTCTATGTCATCCTGAATATTGTGAA
Source organism: Ploceus nigricollis (assembly GCA_013399945.1). Taxonomy (NCBI): domain Eukaryota; kingdom Metazoa; phylum Chordata; class Aves; order Passeriformes; family Ploceidae; genus Ploceus; species Ploceus nigricollis. The sequence goes on from VXBC01013193.1 coordinate 816,305, forward strand.
TTTTCCACTTTTTCTAGAGATAATGTTGTTTCAGCAAAATAAGTAATTTCCTGAGGAAGTCTGACTTTCCTCGCAACACCCTCTTCCTCTCCATTTTTATTCTGAAAAATACATCCCAGATACGTTTGATTTGGTAAAAATTGATTAAACTCAAAAATAAGGCACTGTCATCCCCTGAAATGTTTTGATGTGAGCAGTTTGAGGTTAAAACACAGTGTAAATCTTCTTTTTGACTGTGCTTTGTGTCTCATCTGAGTACATAGAGCTCTCATCATCTGCCAAGTAGCCTCATCCAAAGGCAGAATGAGCATCTCAGGCATTGCAATTGCAATTGTAATATGCCATGCCATGGCTCCTTGGGTAGATGCACTTCAATGTCACCTTAATTTTAAATAAGACCTTTCAGTTTGGAAACAGCAGAACCTTTTGTTTCCATGTATCAAAAAAAAAAAAAAAATCCTTTGGAGAGTTTTCAGAACTGTTTTCAGAGTTTGTTCTTCTCTTTCAGCTTTTTGACCTGATTTAAAGGGGGAGAAAATGTCAGAAGTGATGGAAAAGGAAATCCAAATTTTTTTAAAGTACCTTCTGTGTCTGCTGTGCAGTGCCATTGCTTGCCAACATCATTGTCCTTGTCCTAACAAAATTTATACAGCCATTTTTGGGAGTTTTGCTGAAGCAAAGGCCATGGGACTTAGACCACATGAGAACAGATAAAGATAAAACATGAAATCACACTGATACGCTGTGTTGGACTGCATACATAAGGCAGAACTCACACAGGTAATGGGAGAAGTTTTGAAATTTCCTGCAGATGGCTTTCTGAAATCAGCCATTAGCTGAAGTGTGAACTCCAGGGCTCGGTAATACTCACATCATCTCTTTGAGAATAGTTCTCCCTACTGTCAGAGTAAAGAAGGTCAAATCTTTGCCCTGCAGAGCCATGCTGCTGGATGGGCTGCAAAGATGGATTTTTTTCTTCCTGCATAACTATGAGTGAAAATTCAGTAGCTGGCCCAGTGCGGTATTACTTACCTGAACAGAAGTCTGAGATTTCAAAATTAAAGGGCAAGGGGTCTCCTCTGTACTCTAATGCATAGATTAATTACAGCGTGAGGACCACAGAGGAAGAGCACAACTGGTAAATTATCTTGTCACTGAATGTAGGAGTGCAATAATGAGGCACGCTGTTACTTGTCATTCACATTATACAGTAGTTACCTCCATACCCTGCACTATTAAATTTTTACTCAGGTAAAGTGTATTTAATAATCTGTAGATGAAAAATACCTTCAACTCATTTAAAAGAAAATAAGATTTACACAGTTCTTACCACCTCTGTCCTTAAACCTAACAAAAGGCTTCAGGTATTCTTTTTACTGCAGTGAATATGAATTAACATGGACAAAAAAAGTCCTAACCTATGATTTATCTTTCAGGAATCTACTACATTTTGCACATTGAGCATCCCTAGTAATTTCTCATGTGGATTTCAGCAGAAATTTCCTCTAAATAGCACTAATAGCATTGGATTGAGTTTGTCATGATTTGCCTTGCAGTATCACAGGCAAGTTTTGTCTCTTTGATCATATGGGGAATTTTATAATAAGATGAAGGGAACGTGGTCTTGGAAAGCAATGTATGGAAGTACCTACTTCACTCAGTTGACCATAGATTGCCTGACTCTGCTAAGGCTAAATTGCTAAAGCTGAGTGAGATAAACATGACTGTTAATTCAAAGGTGGGTGCTTTGGTGGGTTGATATAACCTAGAACAAAAGGTATAAAAACAGACCAAAGGGCTTCCTGGAGTTAATTCTTGCTATGGTTTAAAAAAGAAAGAAGGGAAAAAAAAAAAAAAGGAAAGAAACCAGCTAGGAGTCAATTTTAAAGTGCCAGCAGTAAAGAACTGATCACCACCCTTGATATGTCATTCCATTCCTTAATTACTCACAATTAAAACTTGTACTTCAGCTTCACCCTCCAGCCATTAGATGCTTGCCTGACAGACTGAAGCAAACATAATCAAAGGCTACATCCCCTAAGAACCGATATCACTGTGATTGTTAGACAAACAGAAGACTGTTTGTCTTCTCCTCAGCAGGCTATGTAGACAGAGGTCCTGGACCTTTTCCCTATAAACTGAAACCAAAGCCATTCTTCAAATTCTGGGTGGAAATCTTTTAATTGAAACTATGTATTAAGTCACCAGTTAATCTAGTCTTGACATTGAGATTTCAGAAGTGAAAGAATAGGGGGTGTCAGCATGGGTGAAAGGAGTTGTCCTCTTAGGATTTCTATCAGTTATTAGTGATAGCACATGATGGACTTAAGCTAGATGCCTAATCAAACCAGGGGAGAACAAATGTATGTGGTATACAAAACCTACAAAATCATTCCCTCATAGATGAATTTACAAATATGAGTGACTTCTCAGTCCTTCTCTTTTTTATTAAGCAAATGAGAAACAGGTCATAAACTTTTAACAAATTAATACCCAAATTAAAATCCTTCCTGTTCAGAGAAAGCATGGGAAAATTCTGACTCAGAAAATTGCAAGCATCAAAATAATTATAAACAATAGGCTGAGTTTCTACTCAGCCATAACCAGAGCATCTCCCCTGTGGCAGCATAATGTTAAATATTCAATTTCCAGACTTGGAGTGATTTGTTTTATGTATTGAATAATATTGGTATGCTGATAACCAAGTTTATAGATGGTTATAAAATCCTTCTGCTGCAGTCAATTTTCTTTTAATGTTACAAATAATAATAAAAAAGGACAGACCACTTCATAAATCACAAGATTCTTCCCTCTCAAATTCATGGAAAAAACCCAAAAAACAATTCAAATGATAACGTCATGCCAGCTACACATCCACTGGAAGAGGCATCTTTCATGATGAGATAGAAGTGTCATTTCAGTCACTGACAAAGCTTTTGCTGTGGTCTCTACAAAAGAACCTCTTATCTTATCACGGAATACAGCTGTAAGCTTCATAAATGTGTGCTGCAACTGCCCAGCTCCAAGTCCTATTGTAAAAACCATCAGTAGAAATTTGATATGCAAATCTCTGGATAGTTTCTTGTCCTTGGGGTAAGTATGGCAGCTTATCAGGATTTTAGTGATACTTAGAGATTACTCACCAAGCAGTTCTTCATAACATGGGTGGGGGGAGCTCATGCCCTATCACAGCTCTTGAATGTTGAGTGTAAGGTTTGTTTAAGCATATTGATGTGGAAAACTTTGGGGTTAGAAGGAGCACAGGGACAAATATGAAGTCATAGCTTAAGGCTTCTATACAGGGGTAAAATTGTCTTCCGTGTGCTTACTAGCCAGTCCAGAAGGATTGAAGGATTGCACTCATTTTGTGTTCCCCTAGTTTTGGAGATTCATGTTGTTTGCCCTCTATAACCCTGCTTGTTTTTTGAAATCTCTGCTCTCCAGGGGACAGTCTATTGGAGATACAGCTTGCACCATATTTATGGAAGAATGATGAATTCCACCTTTGCAAGAAAACCCAAGAAGCCTGTGCCTTTGCCTGATCCCCATTTTTTGTTTTCCTTCCCTGTCCTACCACCCTAACATACCCCATCAGCCCAAACCCACAGATCTCTTTCTGTAGGGCTGCTGTCCAGCCTCTCACCCCCTAATTTGTATATATAACCTTGATGACTCCATACTGGGTGGAGAATCCAGCACTTGCCCTTGCTCAGTTTCATATAGTTGGTGATTGTCCAGCTCTCTCTGGTCTTTCCAGATTCTGTCACAAAGGAAATCCAGAGCTCCTCCTCAGCAAACTTCATATATGTTCAACTCCAGTGTCTAGATAACTGATAAAAATAATGAAGAGCATTGTCCCTAAAATTGTGTAATTTACCATCCAAAGACAAGGTGTTCCTCTCCTACTAATGTTTGCACCATTTCAAGTCCAAGGCATGACAATATCCTTGAATAACATGCAAGGATTCACAAGTTTCAGTAGTGATTGGTAAGGAGGTAGAAATCCCCATATGGAAAATCCCACTTGGACGATTTGAATCATGCATGATCTTACCCTGAATATTCAACTGGCTGCCAACGTAATTTGGAGTGTGTCGCAGAGCTGTCTTTAGGGAGACTCTGCTAATTTTAGTTTAGCAATGGAAAAGTTGTGGATCTGAGCTGTGTAGTCACCTGAGTGTTTTCTCCCTGTCATGTAGAGAAATAGGCATTTTCAGAGAGCTGGGCATCCCACTAATTTGAAGACACTTTTCAAGCATGAGATAAGTTTGTCTGTGCAGTGCTTATATATTTATATGTTGTGGAAGAACTTTAGTTACTTACAAGCAGTGGTGCCTAATTTCCAATGAGGAAAATATTTCCACTCTGCCTAACTTTAAGTACCTAACTACAAAGCCTAGAAGGCTGGACAACAATTCTTTGGATGCCAGTGTGGAATGCCAGTCTTTTCTGAATTGTCCTCTGAGGAAACCTGTCTCTTCTTGATAAGGTAAGAAATTGCTTATCTAGGTACTTAGCATTATGGGGCTTGTGTCCTAGGTGTCTTGGTTATACAACAACCAGGACTGTACCATTTGTCAGGCTTTATGGATGAAAACTTTTCTGGGTGCCAACTGAAGATGCTAGTGTTTTGCTTTTTTGAGCTTACTACAAGACAGGACTGGTTTCTCAGACATGCAGGACAGCTCACTGTATAGCCTCTGCTAAGGATAATCAGGTAAAAGTGAAAAGGAATCCTGCTTCATTCATGCTGCATTATAGTTTGAAAAACCTTGTATTAACACCATGTGCCTAAATTGAACCTGGCAGCCAAACATACTGTGACTCCAGATTGCCACAGTGCTCCATAAAAACCCCCAAACATGTAATTTTGAGCAGAAAGCCTTTTTCTAGGCAGGAAGTCTGAGAGGGAACACTTTTCCTTGGAAGCATAATGTGCCATTTCTTTCTATCGAGAGTAAAACCTCTGCCACTGAGTACCAGTGAATTTCCACCGTATTTTTGCAAGGCAAGATTCACCTCTAACTTCATCCTCCAACTCTGAAGACAGCAATGGGCTGTGAAGTCTTGCAATCTTCTGGCAGAAGCTGCAGTCTTGCAATCTCAATGATGGCATTCAAACAGAGATAATACGAAGACTGTGATAGAATGGACAGTTTCAAAGCAAGTTGCATTATTTCAAACTGCTTAAGTGGTCATGTTTGCCTTTATTTCAGCTCACAGTGTAAGGGGGTGGAAATAGAAAACATTCAAAAAAGGATGTACAGTGAAGTACATCCTGTTTGCATGTGCATAACTCACAATTCTAAAGCAACCATTGTATCTAAAATAAAATCTTTTGAGATTCCAAGTGCAGAAAGACACTGTTACTATGAAGACTTGTGAGCTTCAAAAGCCATTACAGAACAGCCATATTGCAAGGAATAAAAAAACTAGATCTTGTGCCTCATTAATACTTCCTTGTTTTGTTTTTTCCCTGGCCTGCAAGGGACTCCTAATGTGTTTTGGACTTACTTCACTTTGCATAACCAACTAAATATTCCCTACCATAGGGACATTTCCCTCAACCCATATGTGAACCCCAACTTCCAGGTTCTGGAGACAGCTGCTTTCTAATCAGGAAATATTATTTATTTCTTTGTTTACAGGAAGTGGAACTGCTTCAGGTGGAGATGATGAAATGAACATCAGAAAGGAAAGGCTGTTTCTAAAGAGGGACTATTTTTTAAAGAATTTCTGCCTATTCCTACTCAATTTCAAACTATACACACAAAATTCCATGTTTAGAAAAAATATAATCCAAAAAGACATTTCTCAAAAATGAGTTTCTGAAAACAAGGAGTCTCACAAAATTCTAGTAGACAAAGTATTTCTCACCTCCTATCCCTTGGGCCTGGGAAGTATATTATATGTAGCAAAACTTGGATTCCAAGCCTAAATGGCACTGGATACCATAGGGATATTTTGTACCAGCACAGAGCTGTTTCATTTCATTTACTCCNTTTCCCAGGCCCAGGGGATAGGAGGTGAGAAATAAAGCAAAGATAGGTATATCAAGACTAAAGAATTTCCAGGCTGGAAATTCCCACATTGGTGATTGTCCCCTCTGCAGTGAGAAGTGATTTGGTGTTCATCTTTGACAAGTTATAATCAAGACTAATTTGTTAGCTACACATCTCTGGTGTCCTGCAGAGGCGCAAAGGGCAGCTGTGTGCTCCTCAGTCATGTGAAATTTTACCAAAAACCAGCACGGTCCAATATTAATTAGACATTCCCCTTAGACTTGACCCAGGAGTAATTATACAAGACAGAAGAGGGAAGCAGTCATCTCCTCTCCAAGTGCCTCTTTCCTAATTATTTTAAGAAAGCAGTGTTCAAAAAAAACCCCAAAAAAGATGAAGAGTTCAGCCTAATAAGTTCATGCAAAAATAGGGGAACCAGGCTTAATTACAGATATCAGGCTGTCTTTGGGAACAGCAAAACTGGTGACTCCAATCACACCAGGGAGATGGTTATCCTGGTCTGTCTCAACCTTTCATTTCCCAGGAGTTTTTCAAGACAGAGGAAAAGGTATTTTCTCTGATGGACATTTTAACATCAGCCAAAGCTATGTTTAAGCTCCTGGAACAGCCCAACATGCCTACTTTGATAACAAAAATGTTTCTTTAATAAGCAGTGAAATTTCTGTTTCTTCTATGATCTTATTTGCACTGCAATCTAGTACTAGACACAGTCAAATCCTGAGCAGACTCTCTCCTTTGAACAATTAGGCATGAGAAGAAAGGAAACCACTTGATTATTTGTTTCACAATTCATTTGCAGAAGTTAAAAAACATAAGAAACAAGGAGGAACCAAACAGTAGGTAAGACTGCCACTGTTTAACTCCCATGTCCCAAGGGACCAATGGAATAACATAGTTAATACAGAACAAAAATGATCATAAAGACTTTCTTTTTCTCCAGGAGTAGGTAGCAATAGATAAAATAAATAAATATTAACTGTCCGAAGACTCGTGTCTTCCTACCTTTCTGCAGGTAATTTTATGACTGTGATGTTGTGGCATGACCCATAGAAATTGTTTAACTGTAAACCTGGTCATCAATCTAAACAATATTTATTTGGTATTTCCCAGGAAGAACCTTGGATCTCAGAAACAGTTTTTCAGAGCTCTTCTACTCATTTATGCTTGGAAGCACATGGATTAATTAGAATAAGGTTATTTCATGCCTGAAACACCATCCTGATACGCTACAGCAACTCTTACAACACCCTTGTGATCTATGGTATCGGTACACCTGCCATACATTTACTTTTTGAGTGATTGCCTACAGTGAAGATGAAAAAAGTTCTTGTAAAACTGTTCACTAAACCAAATACCTGCTGTTGCTGTTACATGGACTAATGCACGTGGCAGAATATCACAGATCTATTAACATGTGTGCATGTATGTGCCTGTACAGACACATAAATATAAATATTTATAGAAAAGAATGTAAGAAGAATTAATAATCTTCTGTTTTCATTGTAATTTCGCACTGCCTACTTTAAGACAAACTAGAAATTAATCATCTAGCTCTGACATCATGGGAAATTCATATCTTTGAGTGTGTACCCAAACTCACATACCTGTGATAAAACCCCAAAAGTGCTTTGGGTTTATTTCTGTCATTTCCACACATTTTCTTGCATCCCTGCCTCCCAGCCAGAGACAGAAATAGAGATAAGGTTGTTGAAAAATGTAGTGATGATGTCCTTTTATTTCCTCCTAAGTGGCCCCTAGTTTGGCAAATGTCCTCAAGACATTTCCAAAACTTTTGACAATTACATGATTCAGATCAGCATAAACATGTGCACTTTAAGGGAGGCATCTGCTTCAAAGCCCACCTAAACACAGTAGCTTTTCAAAGCTTAAGCATTTGCTGTTTGAAGTTCTGAGATGGGTGCTATCTTTAAAAGTTTATGGAAGGCTTTGAACACAGGCCTCAGTGTCAAACACAGGAGGAGAATACCACACAAAGATGGGGAAACAGGCATGCAGTCTCCAGGATACTGGAGATACAGAATTTCTTCCACCCTCCTTATCCCTGTCAAGCTGTGCAGTGCCCAGCGCTGGGTGCCACGCACTGTGAAGGTGGGGATCTGAAAGAAGACTGTCAAGGGGAGAATAGTGGCAAAGTTTAATGCTGAATGAAAAGAAGATCTACAAGCAAAGACTGCGGAGGTGAAACAGATTGTTAAATCCAAAGAAGAGAAGATTGAAGAAGAGGAACAGCTTGCAGAATGACCATTGCTAGTGTCAGTAAGGAGTACTTAACTCTCAGCTAGATAAACTGCCAGGAAACAGGTGCTGATGGATGGTATCACCCCCAGGGGAAGAAAGGACCAGACAGCTTCCATCCTGGTGATTTTGTAACCATACTGACAGATCTTCCTTCACCTGCATTGGTTCACAGTGTAGTTTCCTCCCTTGCCTTTTTTTTTTTTCCCAATCAAATAAGTATATAAGTCTGCAATGCAAAAAGGAGCAGCTTCAACAGGATAGACTGAAAATGTGTGAATGAATGGTTCACCCCACAATAATGATCTGGGGATTTTCTGAACAACTAGGATATATCCAATCAAATAATTAGCAAAATAATTTAAATATAGCCCAGGTAAGTATATCAAATATAAAGCTTCAAATTAAAGCAGGTAACAATCTAAACTGCCAAATGAAACAAGTCCTGAGAAAGAGCCTGAGCCCTGATCATCCACAATGCTAAATAGTTATTTTGCTCCCTGCATTTCTTTTGGTTCTCTACTGGTTTCTCTCCAAGAGGAATCTGCTATGGAAAGAGTTAGCCCTAAACAGTGTGGACAGTGTGTAACTATGCCACAAGACTTTAATGATAAGGATCAGTTCTGGCCTTTTGTCTTTCATCACTACTGACAGCTGCTGTGACCTTCTCACTTGTTTTGTGCATGACAGACAAATTCCTTTTGAACATAGTCCTTTCTTTTTTCATTACTTTGAAAAGTTGAAAATAAACAAAAGCCAATTCCAAATAAGTAGTTTCAGTTTTCAAAGACATCTCCTCAAATTGGTTTAGCCCAGCATTTCAGCATTTCAGACTTAAGGATATATATATATATATATATATGTATGTATGCTGGTTTGTTTGTTTGTTCCATTGTTAAACTCAAAAAAGGATAAAATTAATCACTAATTTACATAGTTCTTGTCTTCAAAGACCTCTCCTTCAGGAAAATGTGATAGCAACTTGTAGAAATGCAGAGCCCGTGTCTTCAAAAAAACACATTACTTGTTTTTTTCCCCAAAGCATTTAAAATGAGATCTAAAACAATAACAGGGTTTGCTCACACATGTTGGGCTCTGGGCCTCTCTAAGCTCACCTCTGACAAGTGGAAGTGGCTCATAGAGTGTGTAGTGTCTGTGCTCTGCAGAGTGTGATGCCCTACAAGGCCCTGGGCTGACACCACACTGGCAATCTTTGGTAGAGATAGCTATTTCCATTTCTAGGCTGACTGTTTTAAGAGTCCACTGAGTCCTTTAAAGTTAACTCTGGTGTCTCTGCATCATGCTGAAGCCATTCCTGCAGCCCCTTTGCTGTCCTATATTTCAGGCTCTCCAACATCTATCCTGGGCAGCCCCTCTATACTCACCTCAAAACTCTTCCTTCCCATGGTAATTTCAGTTTTAGATTTTCCTCCAGCCTTGGGAGGAATAACACCTCTAGGCTGACTGAGGATAGCTGGGTGGGTGGATTGCTTCTCCCCTGGAGCAAAGATGGGAAAAAGAGAACAAAATCTTCCACAAACCCATGTGATTAATGCTGCCTTATCTATATAATAAATCACTTGTCCTTAGCTCTTTAAAAAAAAAAGTTTAAATTTTTAAAAAGGCACTTACAGCCTCCCTTTATTTAACTCTTTGTATTCAGACAGGCAATTCAAAGCTGAGTAGAGGAAAAAACATGCCATCTTTAAAGTAATTTGTGTTCAGATGTCAAGATTTTCTTTGCTGATTGTAACAAATGCTGTGATATCATGTATCACAGCAGTTAGCTTGCCCATCTTCTTTTTTGTATTATCAGACTTTCTGGTGTACTGATGCTGCAAATACCTAATCAGCTCATATCTTGCCCCATTTTTCATGAGCCTGAAAAGTGACTCTGTCTCATCTCTTTCAAGTCAAGGCTAAGGCTTGAAATTGGTATTAATGGCTTCCAAAGGAAAGTGCAGGCAAGCTCTGTGAAACTGGAAAACATCCCAATGGGGAACTGGAGGGAGAAACAAATGAGAAAATAAGGAAGAAGATGAAACATTCTTTAATGATATCTTAAAAAAGAAAGGAAAAATTCTGTCTCCTCGGGGGCAGGGTCCTTTGGGGAAAATGTAAGCACAACTATATACTCTTCCAGCAAATATCTTCTTCACTAGCACATGCTCTGAGATTGCTTTCAAGTCGGCTGCTTCCCAGGAGCTAAGCACTGAGTTCCCTTGATGTGCATGGATGTTTTGACAGGCGTGGGAGCTCCCAGGAGGAATCAGGCAAGACCCTCCAGGAAGCTGGGGCTACACTCTGCAACCTCTGACTGCAGAGAGAGGGTGCTGGTTGTGCCCCAGCCAGGCTGAAGGCATCCACGGGCCACTGGTGGACATGAGCACCTCACGAGCACCTCAGTACCCCTGGTACACTGAGACTGAGAGGGTGCTCAGGAGCCTTTCATTTATTGACTTTGCTTCTGGAGAGAGAAGGGCTGATTCAGTACATCAGGTTGTGCACTTTTCTGCTCACGGGAGGTGTTAGATGAGATACAGGGTGGAGCTCAGACCCGTGAAGCTTTGTTGGGTGAGTTAATATGCAGTAACGCTGCTCTAGTAAATTTTGGGCACCAAAGGAAGGAAAGAAAAAAGAAATCTATGCAGCAGAGCATCTTTCAGAGGCTCCTTATGAAAACAGGCCATCTGGCTTCACTGCAGTGCATTTGTTAACTCTCCAGCCTACTACTCTTCCCCTGCTGGGTGACACATGCTGAATCTGTCACACAACTAGGACAAAATTATAAATAAACAATGCTGCATTCAAATAAAACAGAACTTTCCCGCAGTAGGCTTACAGGAAGAAAAACGAAGTCTAGAGGCAAATCCTTGTTCTTTTGTGTGCAGAATAGTAGGTCCCTTGTTCAGTGCTGGAAAGGATACGTGGATCTCTCCCTGGAGGAAGGTGCCTTTTGTTGAGTGCTGCTCCTCATAAGTGTTGCAAAGGTGCTATTGAATGCGGCTACTTGGGCTTTTTGGGATCTCAACCACTGTCATGGGCCTGTTTTGCTCTTCATTGGCATGAGGTGAGAAACAGCTTGTAGTGCTCCTGGTTTTAAGAGAAATGAAGGCAGCGGGGAAGCAGAGAGGTGAAGTCTAATATTAAGTTACTAGGAGGAATGGAAAGGAGAACCAGAGATTCCGGCAAAGCAGCTGTAGTATGGGATTGCACTTGGATCACTATTTGTGGGGATTTTGTATGCTGTCTCAGATACTGAGCAGTCCTTCTCCTTTTCTCTTATGTAATCAGAGATCTTCTCTTGCATCGAGAGACTTGTGGATATGAGAAACCCATCTGAACTGCAAAATCCATGTGAGCCAAGATGCAGCATAAATATTTAGGACTTCTTGACTCTTGGTCATGCCCCCTTTCAGAAAGAAAGCTGAAGAAAACTTACATGCCAGGTCCTTGGCAGTCAATCCCATCCATAAGCCAGGCCTTGTATGCCTGTGAACTGTATGGCAGTGTAGTGATAGCTCATAGTGACACCTCCTGGGAAAAGACAGAGGAAGATTTCCATAGGCCTGCGAGTCAAAAGGCCATGTTAACATTGGCTGCAAGCCACCATTGTCTGTAAGCAAAAGCTTTCTCTAGGCTGGAAAGGTAACAGACCATGCTAACTGGGGTAGTCTTCTATTTTTTTCATTCCTTAAGTCTATATCATTCAATGCCTGAACAAATAATATTGTGAAATGGTGCAAAATTGTTGCAAGCTAGATTTCCCAAAGGAGGTGGCACATTTGCACATCCTGCCGTGTTCAAAGGCCAAAAGCTGGGTTGTTAAAAGATTAAAGACTTCTTCTATTTCAATCTTCAAAAAATAAACACCCAATTGGTCTGGTTTTGCCCAGTTCAATGTTCTGCAGCTTATTTGAAGTCATAGTATATGAGTGGAATTGCTTTGGATTCACGTTTGTGGGAGTAAGAGATAAGCTGGGCTCATGGGGGTGAACAGATGTGACCTGAGGCATAATTAAGGTCAGGGTATGTGTGAATATGTATGTGCATGCACAAAGCACACAGCTAGGACGCCTCTCCTCCACACACACAACCCCACAGAGGTGGTACACACACAAAAGGCTGTATCAGTTGTCTAAAAATAGGAAATTAGGAAGAAAGCTGTAGGAGCTACTGAGACTGCTGTGCCATCCCATGGAAAATCCCAGCTGCTTTCAGAGCACTGGGCCATCAAAAGAAATGGCCTGCTACTCTGCCCAGTACTGGCTCCAGGTTTCTTCCCACTAAAGTTGATCACAAGGTCACAGAGAAAATGGAAAGGTCACGATTGTACGAGCAGTTCTGGGAAAGTCAGGGGAGAGAGGCGGCACTGGCACTATTGCCAACAGATGGGACTTTGATGAACGCAAGTCTGCTGTAGGATGTCACCCTCATTTTGACCTCCTTTAGATCCATTTGTTTCAGGAGAAACTCTTGCAGGGTCACTGGAGTGACACATTCATCCAAGCTTCCCAGAAGACGTGGGCAGGGTTAACCCATGCCCATGCACCAACAGCACACTCATGCCCAAGTTTCAGATAAACATTTTTTAATACTAGCCACTCTTCAAAATTTCTGTAAAATTCAGACTTGGAAACATCACAAGCTCCTTCCCATGCTGAAAATCTCCAAAGACCGTAACAAAAAATCTGGTAGGAAGTGTACATCTCCCCATTGTCTACATCAGGAGTTCTGCATCCAGCTCTGGGATCCCCAGGAGAGGTAGGACATAGACCTGTTGCAGCAAGCCCAAAGGAGGGCAGTCAGGTTGATTAGAGGAATGGAACACCTCTCCTATGAGAAAAGGCTGAGAGAACTGTGTTTGTACAGCTTGGAAAAGAGGTGGCTTTGGAGTGACCTCATTATGACCTTCCAGTACCTGAAGCAGGTCTACAACAAGGCTGGAGAGGGGTGTTTACAAGAACATGTAGTGACAGGAGAAGGGGGAATGGGTTCAAACAGAGTAGGTTTAGATTAGATATTAGGAAAAAAAAATCTATAGTGTAAGGGTGGCGAGGCACTGGCATAGGTTGCCCAGGGGAGTTGTAGATACCCTGTTCCTGGAAGTGTTCAAGGCCAGGTTGGATGGGGCTGTGAACAACCTGATCTAGTGGAAGGCATCCCCACCCATGCCAGGGGGGTTGGAATAAGAGGATCTTTAAGGAAATGTTCAGACCTGCAGGCAATGAGGTACATTGATAGGGAACAAGTTGCTCATCTCTTGGGGAAAAAAGCAGAGTAGGCAAAGGGGAGCCTGGGCAGGAGCAGAACTGGAGCATGAAGCCTATGGTATAGAATAATAAATACATTTTAATTTTAACCTGATACTGACAAAACCCTAAAAAGTTACACTCTGCTCCACTTTAAGCACTCAGAAGAGCCTTGAAAAAGCCAAGAATGACCAGGCTCTTCCACATCGTGACCATCAAAGGGCTCACGCTGCACTTGGGTACCTCCACAGCCTCCATCAGCTCCTGGAGAAATGGTAGTGTCAGGTAGTTCTTTTGAGCTGGTGTGTTCACATCCCCAAAAGGGGTTTCAACACAGCCCTTTGAACTGACTTGTCACTTGGGCCAACAAGAGGATTTACCCCACTGAACCCTTGAGACTGTCCCTGCTAGCAGGAGCAACATTTGAGCGCAGCACTGAGCAGAAGATCCGATCCAGCAAAGCATGTTCAGGGATGTATGAACACAAGTAAAGCCACACTCTGACTGGGGCTCCTTAGGCACCTCCTGCTGCTGCCAGGGAGTGTCCCTGATAGGAATACATTTGGTTTTCCCACAGGGAGCCAGGAAAAAAACTTCCCCTCAACTGCTGTGAGTGTGGCAGCATTTGCCCCCCTCTTGCATACCAGACAAGCCAGGCAGCAGCTCCTGTCAGTGCTGGAGTTTTATATCTTTACCACACCAGAGCCTCCTTGCGTGCAGCCTGGCTGCTGGGAGCCAAGGCTGCTTTCCATTATTCAGGTCAGAGTTCGCTCTCTGGTCTGTGGGGAATCAGACTCCAGGATCAAACACTTCTCTCTGTTTGGCGTTGCTCCAACAGACGTGCAAGGCAGTTTTGTTTGTGTAGAGACAGATTTGTCCCTGTGTTGCTCCTGGGAAAGCTGCACAGCATGCTCTGGAAACCATGAGCAACGGGCATTCTTGTTGGAGTGAATTACATTTGCCAGATTTAATTTATTCAAATAAGAAACATATTCATCCATTTCCCACTATACATTGTTTATAAAATCAGTGGTGCAGCATCCCCAGAAAGTCATGAGCCAACTGCTGCACATGACCTGCTCTGGGATTCAGGCTGCAACAGGAAACTGGGCTTGGAACAAGAATTCTCTCTTAAATGAACTTTTGAAACTGGATCTACATTGTGAAATATTTGGATATTGAGCAATGGAAGAATGTGGAACATAAACAATATCAACTTCTTCCTTTGAGCATTAGCAAGCTACAGCAAGCAGGCTGTGTTCTGCTGTGATACACAAGGCACACAAGGAGGCTGGTGAGGAAGCAGGGCTTGTTGGGGTGCCTTTGTCATGCTGGTTAGATTGCACTCCTTGCCTCCTGGTAGCTGTTCCTCTAGTTACTAGTGTGGGTGAAGCACTGGCAAGTGACAATGGATAACAGTGCCTTTTGATCCTCAAGTATCTATGACAATGCATTCTTTCCTGCCGATGATTTTGCTAGGAAGTAGGTTTTGACTGCTCAGAGGGTGGGTTTGTGTCATCCACCACATTCTGGATGTTCTGCTCAGAGAAATCTAATTTAATCTGGGATTACTTGAATGTCCTACTGAGCCCCACTAGGCTTTGACTTGCAGACAAAGAAAAGAGGGCATGCTCTTTATGAGCTCTAATTCAGTAATGGCCCAAAGCTGCAGGGAGTCAGCTCAGACCTCAACAAAATATATTGCTGCTTCACCAAAGAAAGCAGAAGAACATCATGCCCTTCTGGAAGCAATTATGAGCCAGCAGCTCAATACAATAAAGAAAGGCCTTTTTTGTTGTTGTTGTTTTGTTTTTTTTCTTTCCAAGTAGCATCCCAAAACTTTTTTCTACAAATGATACAGATTTTTGAATTACACAAATTATACCTATCAACAGTAGCTTTGATCTGTTCAAGGGTAGCTTGACAAGCAAAGCCTCAAGCAAGAGTAGAACAGTGCATTGCTTGGAAGAGAGTGAGTTTAAAAAAATCTCTTTTGCCAGGCTCAGTGCCATAGCTTGAAACCAGCTGTGAGCTTTAGTGTCATCACAGAGCTGCAGTACCATCTTTAAACAGCGCGCTGACCTTCAGGATGGTCTTCTCAAGGATACCTCCCCCTTATCCCCCATCTCCTGCATGGCCATTCTGGCTCACAAGTCGGCCCACTGATTTACTACTCCTTAGGGAGACTGCCCTCACTCTCCCTAAGGAGTAGTAAATCAGCAAAGATGAGGAGGATGCGACTGTGTCACTGTGCAGCTGTAATTCAGTCAGCACTGAGGACACTGACATGCAAACTGGCCAGCACAGATCCCACTGGACACACGCCACCCTCGGTCCCATGAGCATTATGAGGATTATGAAGGGACTGTCCTGAAGCCCCTTCACAATTAATCCATTGCGTTTGCCATCATGAGCAAAAGCTGGTGTGGGTACACCACTGAGCCAGCGCCCCAGGTTATATCCCTAAGATATGTGTAGGTAAGAAGTATGCTTAGACATCAAACATCACCTCAAGCAAACCTGGGAGCAAACTGACTGTGATTCTTCACAGATTTCACTTCACACTGATTCACCTCACACTGATTCACCTAGGCTCAAGACTAACAAAGCACTTGCTTTTCATGCATCTGAGCCTCAAGGAGCTCTGATCCTGAAGGGCTTCTGTCCAAGTGTATCATAAGAGACAAAGGGGTGAGAACACTTAAGCACTGAACCCTAGAGATGGATGCAATGAGCAATGGCCTCAGCAGCTGCCCAGCCTGTCTCTGAGACACTGCAGTGCAGAGTCTGAAGGAGCAGTAAGTGCAAGTTTGCAGATACACGGGGAGAAATCCTTCTCAGCCAAGAGGCAGCATTAAAACCCATGGCTGGGCTCTTTGTGGAGACATGCGCAGGTGACAACATGCAGATGCTGACAGTCAAACCTGAATTGGATACAGCTCTCTCATGCCTGAATTAGGCAGCGGCTGAAGAGCTTTGGCAAGGAGGTGGCCTACAGCTGTACAAACTGGAGGAAGAAGTCTCATTGATATCTCATAACATTTTAACTCTCAGCTTCCAAGCATACTTATTTCCATCTCTGTTTACATACGGAGTTCAAGAGTGGCACTGACTGAGGTTCTCCCATCTCCACTGACCATGGATTTGGCTCTGCCACACCTAAGCACTCTGTCCTGAGCCAGCAAACCACTTCTACATGTTTATTTTTAAGCAGGTGAACCGTCCCATTACCTTAGTGACTCTTGTATGATACATTCTTTAATGGATCTACGGTTACCACAGTTATCTCTATTACTTTTCATCTAATTTATTTTTCCATCAGTTCCTGGCCTTTCCCCCTAACCCTCTCAGCTTTCTGACAACATATGTACTAAGTGTTACATCTTTTTGCTTCTCCAAGCTTGCATGTGCCTAGACCTTTAATTCACAATGAAAGGGTATCCAATAATTAACCAGTACTGCAGTATCGCTTCCTTCTTTCTTATTAAGGGAGGACAGATCTCTGTTTCATAAACTTACACTACCATTATGGTACTCTAGAATGTACTCATTAAGAAGAATTATACAGACAATTAAAGATTGTCATTTAATTTCTCCTTTTTATTCATGGTTAGGAATGTGAATGAACTAAACATCTAAGTTAATGACATGGTTTTGTATGGATGTTTTGTCTGGCATATTTTGCCAGACAGCTTCCCTGTTGCAAGAAAGACTGAAATTAATTATCTTATTTTCCTCATTAGTTATCACAGATGAATAATTTCTAGATATTTAACAGATCTGGTATGGATATAGCAGCTAAATTTCATACCCAGCATGACAATACTTAACAGAGAGATTGTTTAGTAGGAGGATGTTTTTGTGCATTCAGCCTTGCCTCCACTGATCTAAAATTAGGTATTTTCTGGACTTCAGTGTGGTATAAAACCTGAGCTGAAAATAGGAGCCAGTATCTCTTTGGTGTCTGGTGACCACCCTTGAGCCAGGTTTTCGGATAGCATGTTGGAGCTTCCTTCCTGTCACAAAGATGTCCACATCCATCCCTCTCTGCCATTTTACTCCTAATCCTGATCTGTGCCTAATGCTTCATAAGTCTCTGAATACATTTCTGAGACATAGGTCTCAGAAAAACATTGACTTTGCAGGTCACTATCCCAGAGTATTCTTTTTCCATGCAGTAACTCAGCTAACTTGCAATCTTGCTGTTGTTTCCAACTGCAACCCTGAAGTTCTTAAACTCTTCCAGTGCACTGCAGCATGCAAAGAAATTTCCTTCCATACCCCATGCAGATTTATCAGTGCTCACACTTGTCCATTAGAAGAACTGAAAGAATACATTTGCTTACAACAACAAATAGTCAGATCTGCTCCATATGAGAGTAAAGGTGGGATGGTTTGGTGACCATGAGTCCAGCCATGGAGGACACCAGACTGGCTACTGACAGGGTGCAAGTGGCCAGAAAAGTGGCCAGAAAAGTGGTTGCTGGAGTCCAAACTGGTGGGAAGCTCTGTAGTTTCACCATATATCAAGTATACAAACTTTGTGGATCAGAAATAGAAGTGACAGTAATAAATTCCATAAAAACATTGTGCATCAAATCTAACTGCTGTTTTGTTTGGGTTTTTTTAATCTATTTTTAATCTTAATTTCCTTTCCAGAGTAATGCCAATTTTTTGTTCTAAAAGATTTCAGTTTCCTTTAGGAAGTACTGTGAAGACAAATGATGGGACCCCCAGAGTGTGAATTCTGTGGCATTATATTTTACAATTAATGACCGGATCAGTTTCCACACTGATAGCATTATTGACCATTACTGTTACTATTTACTCCCTAGCCATGCTACATGAAGGCGGTATCCAGGGTCAAGAAGTGCTAGTTGGGGAGGGTAATATGTGCCTTTCTCTGCTCACTCATTAAATCTATCCTTTTAAAATTGCTTATGGGTAGTTTTTCAAGAAGCACCCAGTGAGGGGTCTGGGATAGATGGTTTTAAGCATGGTATTTGCTCATTCAGTGCTTCCTGCCCGGACTCAGCTGTGTTGGGAAGCAGCAGAGGTGGCTCAGAGGTTTGGACATGGCTTGTAATTTCAGTTCACACAATCCACAAGCACATGACTTCTTTTTCCACATTATTACTGAGTTATGCTACAGTGAATCTTAATGACCCACAATGAAATGCTTCCCTACACCAAGCAAGGAAAACCACTATCCACAAATTCCCCATTTTCTTTCTCTTGCCTCTATTAAAATAATTAATCACGTGGGGGAAAAGCACACCCGGGCTTGCTGTGGGGTCACAGTGAAATGATACATCACGAAGGCCATAAAACCCCTAGAAACATAAAATTACCAGTAGCAGTAAAAAAGAAAATCAAACCCTCTAGAAAATAAACCAGAGAAGAAGTGAGGACCTCCACTGACACACAGTATTAGTATTTGCCAAATAACGGACTTGAGCAGGGAGCACAATGGCTGTGCAGGAGGGTTTTTGGTGGTCAGGAGGCAAGCAGCAGGTGAAGCTGAAGAGAGGGAAAGCCTTTGTCCCAAGTCATGTTGACAGAAGGCATGTTACAGCCTCACCCAGGCTGGCAAGGCTCCTGGCATCCTCCACCGACTGCTGGGTGTTAGGGCAAGTGACAGCTGTGTGTGTCTTGTGTCACCCAGAAGGGTCCTCAAGGACATAACCAGGAAAGATGTTGCTTGATGCTCATTATTTTTTCTCTACTTAACATGTCCCTGCACTAGTAAGCCAACTTTCCTGCTAGGCTAGCAGAGAATTGCAGCACCCAGCCTTAGTGAGTACGAGTGCCCATTGTTGTTGAAATAGGTCAGGGAAGAGCAAGCTGCCAGGCTGGACACGCTGTGCCAGTGCGGGTGAAATCTGTTCCTCTCCCAGCTCCTGCTGTTCCCAGGAAAGGCACAGAGGGCACTCACAAGTGAGCTTCTGACATTGCTGTGCTGCTGCCAAATGATCTTCCTCCACAAGCACAGGCAAGGTCGGAAAAGGGAGCGCAGGTGTTTGCCTGAAGCAGAGGTGGTCACTGCCTCTGACTTGGGGCTTCTCAAGGAGGACCCTGAGACTGGGGCATTGACACTGCACTGTGCTTGGGGAAGGATTTGTCCACGTGTATGCAATCAGGGCCATATTCACCCCCCAGTGATGGGGCAGTGGAGCCCTGCTGTCCCTGCCTGCCTGCTGAGTTCTGCCACTCCACACAGCTCTGGCATGGAGTCCGCCTGCATTAGCACTGCAGGGGAATTGGCCTGGACAGTCTGCAAAACAAAAATTATATGGTACACCCCTGCAGTGAGAATGCATTCAAATGCCCACACTCAGATGAGAAAATATTTTGTTTGCTGATGGAAACACCATTTTCTTCTGTTCGCTCGGCCTGCCTCACATAATTCAGAGGTTAAGATGGGAATAATCCGGGGGACTGGTATAACCTAACACTACCAGAGCCAGAGATAGAATCAATTTTCCTTTCCATGCATGCAATTCTATCTAAATATATTTCTCCTTACAAACCTGGTTCTTCTCCAGTGGGCCTTGAGGAAAGCAGGAATAATACTAGAGCAAATCTCTCTATTGCAGTACTGACTAGAGCTGTTAGGTCAGATATATTTACTAAGACAGCCTTTAAAGCATGAAAAGTCACAGCAACTTAAAAATATATGTAGTAAGTAACAGGACACGATATTTGCAATAATTTCTTTATTACATCATGTTTCATCATTTGCTCTAATTGAGTCTTGCAGCTTTGATCATGTCTGCTTTGTAATTTTCTCCCTCTAGTCAGTCAAGAAAAAAGGATGATGTGGTAGCAAGAATAAAATTAATATTCTGCAGCTATGTAAATAGCTGGAAATTAGCATGGACTAAGTTACAAATAAATACAAATATGCATGATTTACACGAAGGAGAAAATGTGCTCAGAATGCAAAATACAGCAAAATTTCTAATCACAGTATAACCCTGGAGTGTT
Organism: Ploceus nigricollis; assembly: GCA_013399945.1. Lineage (NCBI taxonomy): Eukaryota > Metazoa > Chordata > Aves > Passeriformes > Ploceidae > Ploceus > Ploceus nigricollis. The sequence goes on from VXBC01013193.1 coordinate 836,823, forward strand.
ATACCCCTGGAGTGTGGAACTCTAACAGAAATAGGCAACAAATTTCATTCTATGAAATGAATTTTAATTGAAGAAATACAGAAGCAGAGGAGAAACTACTGATGAAATGATAGTGCATCCCCAAAGTAACTTCTACTGGGGATAAACTAAAAGGAGTTAACTGTTTGGATAGAATCCAAATAAACTTTATGTTTCATGTTACTTGTTTCTTTTTGCACCAGGGAAAAAAAAAAGCCAACCAGAGTTTTTACCTTATTAATGGAAAACAATTAGAAACAGTCCAAAAATCAAATAGAAGCCAAGTGAAATGCAGAGCTGACTATAAGCTCTGAAGGAAATGTTCTTTGTCTTAACTAGGCTATTAGAAAACAAAATATAGAAGCAGTAAGAGCTTCAAAGAAATGCAATGGACGAGGTCCAAATCCCAGCAACACACTGGGCTGGAAAAGATTCACTGGACCATCTAATTTATTTAACACTTTCAATTCCTAAAAGTGCACCAGTTATATAAAAAAAGTACAGCATATATTAAAAACCACATTGCATTTCTTTGAAATTAATGAATGGCTGCTAAATTCGAGCTCCTATTTTCCATTTAAAAGCCACTTAGTATAACTAGAAGCTAAATAGTTTGGGTTACTCAAAGCAGGGGAATACAAACAAAAGAAATCTTGGTTACTGAAAGATTAAGAGTAAGAATGGCTATTGAAAAAAAGGAAAAGTTACTCATACAATGTTATGCTTAATTCTGCTAGATAATTCTTTGTTTCTTGTAAATGCAAGTTTTTTCCTAGTTTTAAGGGTAAGATGCTGAAGTTAAGGTACAGTCCCCCTGCAAGACAGAACTATTGTCACTCTATGTCCCCACACTGTGCCAGAGCGAGCTTCATTAAGCCTGCTACCAGAGTGAATCCTGAGATGGTTGTGTGAAAAGGAAGGAGGAAATGCACCTTCCTGCCAAGGTGTCTAAAGGCCATAGAGAAGAAGTCTCCTCTCCCATTCCTCAGTGACTTTTCCTGCCTCCCTCCTGTTGCATCCTCTGCACCTGCAGGAAGGTGGCTTCTGGTATATCAGGGCTCAAAGCTGTATCCCCTTAATAAGGAAATCAAGAGCTAATTCTCAATCATTCTCGGTGCACTGGCCTCACTGGGGTTACACAAACTAAACCAAAACCCTGCAGAGGATACACAGCCTTTCAAATCCTTTAAAAACATTTTGAAAAGGTAGCAAGCTTGTAGACACATGTGGCATGTATGAAGAGGGTGACGTCTGAGGATGAAGAAGATGAGTCAATGGGAAAACAGCCCACAGAGCAGTGGGGTCAGAAAACACACCTTGTGCATACACACAGAGATGTATCCACACATCCACATACATGTCTGTGTTCTATGTTACTGACAGCACCACATCTGCTTTGAGCTCAAGTGACCTTAATTCCCCCCAAGAGGAGAAAACTTTGTACCACGATCCACAAATCTGCCAGAACCTGTGCACTGGGCTTCACCTAGCAACCTGCAAAACTATGACTGGCTCTAAGGGCCCTATTGATGGCCAGCAGGACAGAGGAAAGGGGAAACTTGCACTGTCTGCAGATGAACAAGAGACTTTCCTCTCTATTGCTGCCAAGCCAGCACTTTTCATCAACATTCAATCAGCGCCAGAAATTCCTTAAAAGAAAAAAAGAAGCTCTTTGGAGCAGAGTCCTTTTGTGTATCATCCCAGAACACAAAGGGGCCCCTAGCTCTCAGGAGGGCCTCTTAGGTATTGGCTCAGTATCACAAACTGTAATAATTAAAATAATTTATAGTATTATTTTTGTAAGTAGGGATTTTCCCTGTCTTTCTCTCCCTCTGGAACTTTCTAGTTTAAACGTGAAGACAATGGCTTCTTCATAACTGTTGGAAAAGCAGAAAAAGAGAAAATATTTTTTGTTGTTATTGTTGTTATTGGAGGAGATACCAAAGAAATGAAAAAGAATGTTTATATTCCCATCAGCCTTTGTGTAGCTGTGAGCGTCTCAAAGGCTAGACAGGAGCTTGGAGAATACACAGAGATGTAAAACCCAGGCTCAGCTTTAGCCTCTTTGCTATGCAGAGACAAAGCACCAGTCTAAATATCTGTGTCAGTGAGTGTTTGTATGTACAGGTCATAGCAAGAGAGGTAAGAAGATACAGGCAGATAGAAAAAAGAGGGAGAAGATGGATGGCTACTAGGGAGGGACTATAAAGGGGAGAGATATTTAGTCACAATACATTTTGTTATAACTAGTGCAAATATTTCCCTTATAGCACTTTTGTTGAAAAATGATGTAAAAACAAGTGTTTAGAAATGAGGAATTTCAGTACTTACCTTCTTTTTAATGCAGCCTAAACCCTCAATTCTGATTGGAATTTGAGTTTTATCCCTTTCACATATTAGAGTAGAAAGCAGGAAAAAATCTAACAAATTATAAAATGGAGGAGAAAAGAAGTGGTGACATAAATGAAGGGGAAAATAGCAAATCTGAAAATTTTGATAATTCTTGTTTCTGACAAAACGTATATATCACTGAGCAAAAAAAGTGTTCCTGTTAAAAACTAACATTACTCTCAATTATTCTGCACAGTGCCAGGCTCATTTTTCAATGACATCTTGTTATTATTATATATTACATTCATTACAGGAGAGCCCAGAGGTTCTCAAGCTTCTGTCATGCTGAGTAAGTACAATATTTAGGAAAGATTATCCTCATCTTAAAGAACTGACAAGTTAACTAGGGACAGGATGCAGCAAGCAGGCAAAGAACATAAGAGAAGATGGAGAGGAGGAATAAGGAAAGGGGCCATGGTGAGAACATGAGTAGCACAGCTGGAGGGACTTACCACATATTTCACAAGCCATGGGCTCTGGTGTGTCCCCCAGAAGTCACTTTCTCCATGATCAGTGAGTACAGTGGGACTGAAAAGGCAGCTGAGGGTGGTTGGCTCCCCATTGATACAGGAAGTGTGGCGAGTATGAAGCTGCCACTCATTTCTCCCTGAGGATGGAGTCACTGAGGACTCTTCTTTCTTCAGCCTTGGACAGCAGTGCACCTGTACCAGCAAGGCACTGCCATGCCTAGTGCATGTCAGGGAGCATCTTCTCATGCACTGAGACAAAACAAGTGGGAGGTCTCATCACCATTCACCAGCACTGAACCTTTGCTATCTCCCCATGGGTAAAGGACAACCACTGCTGGCTACTTTGGAAGCAGTATTTTGTCTGTTAACTAGAAAGAACTGCAGCTGCATACAGCTACTACCCTGATATCCTGTGTTCAGAGACAGCTCTTTAGCAGAAGAGAAATTCTATTTTTTACTGCTCTAGGCTATTTGCAGGAAAACATCTGCTAAGGAACTTTCCACTATGAGTAAAAGTTCTAGAAAATGCTTCCCCAACCTCTGTTATTTGAATTAAAGTATGCTGATACATGCTGTTGTGACTTTCTCAAGACTTGAGAAAGAAAAAGTTAAACAAAAAAAGTATAGCAATTTAACCTCTTCTTTTTTTTACAATGACTCAGAAGATTTGTGAAAAAAAAAGTTTTATGGTATTTCTCTGAGATTTCCCATGGTTGGTAAAACTTCCCCAGTTACAACTGCTTAGAGTATCACTGTCCAAAAACTTTAGCATTAGTAGATTTATGTCTTTTCTATTACCTGCAGCAATAAACTGCCTTTAAAAAATCCTCTTGTTCCCAAAGTACAAATTGAATTTCAATAAATGTATGTAATATAGCCACAGGAAAGCACAAGGCAGAGCTGTGTGCAATCTTAGAATTTTACATGCAGTTCTCATTGCCTCAGAAGTTTGATCAGATAATGTCCAATCTTAATGAATCTGTACTCCCTGGGCTAGAAGAGCAAAATACAACTGAGTCAAAACCTTCTGCTATAGTCAAATTAAAAGCATAAAAAATGCAATGACAAATGGAAGCACTACAATGGGCTTGTGACCTTCAAATTCCCTGGCTGGCTAGTAATAGGAGAACCTTGGCCTACACTCAAACATCTTCCAGGCTGTCATAAATTGGAAGAAGGATCTTTGGGATACACTGACATAGCTGGCATATTTCTAATTTCTTCAGCTTTGCTCATGAGATTATACAACCTTGTCGCATGACAACCTCTGTCTCCTATATCAGGTGAATTTGCTACTCCAGAAGGATGATTCAGTGGCTTTCTGCTCCCTTTTCACCTGCAGTCTAGTATAAAGCAACCCAAGGGAACTGGGCTTTTAATGCCCAGTGCCTGAGTGCTATAAAATTAGCTACATCTACCCATTAAACTCCCAACCTCACCTGTGGCAATTCCTCACCTTTGAAAGGCTGCTATTATTCTCATCATTCTCTGTACCCTGGTAGAGGCTGCATAACCACACAGCTTTAGCATTTTTTTAAATAGACATCAATCTTAGTGTGTAACAGAGAGCCCTGTCCAAATTGCTTCAAAGGGTCAGTGAAGGCCCACTTGCAGGCACAGTCCTGCTGATACCTGTGAGTCTGTGGTGGTTAAGTGAAAGAAGTATAGGTGTGTGCATCATCATTACTTCAGAGGTGTGGGCTGAGCAGTATCCCACTTCTCCTTTCTTCCTCCTGTACTGGCACATCACTACAAAGCACATTCTCAGGAAAGCTTTGGCAAGACGCTCCCAACCTGTGGTCTCTGCTGAGGGGTTATCAGTTGGTCTGTGAAACTGATCTTCCACAAAAATGTTTTAAACTTATGAACTCCCTCTGGCTTCATGGGTGGTCTGGGAAAAAGAAGGTTGAAATTGTTTGAGCTGTTTGAGAACCAGTGGTTTAGGCAACAAACTCCCACTGACATCAGAACAGGCTGTGGTTAGGAGCTAAGCACAAGTGCAGCCATGCACAAAGGTCCTGCAAATGCACACAGCTTTTATTTTACCAAGACTCATCATTATCCTGCTACCAAAAGGGTGATCATGGTCCTGCCATGCACCATTGAAGCAATATACAGGCAGTGTCAGCAGACAATTCTGTGTATATCCAGTCACAGCTTTTCTGAGGATTTGGCTGTGCCAGAGGTGGCACTGAAATCCACAGGACAAGTAAACAAGCCACTGCTTATGCTGAATACAATGGTATACCATAGTGTCTGTGGTCACTTTTTCTTCAAAAAGTGAACATGCAAACAGGCATCTGTGTTTGTGGACAAGGCTCCTTCACTTCACTATCTGCAGATCACATCCATCTTGGAAATAATAGCTTGGCAATGACTGGCAGCAGAAGGTGCTTGTGGCATCACTGGACAGCATTTCAACAGCTCCTGGGGAACAGGATAGGAATGACACCACTGTCACCACTGGTTGAAAGAGAATCAGCACTCAAGGTAACATTTGACACTTCAGGACTACCTTTTAACTGGTGAACATGAGATAATCAATGTTGACCTGTAGTACAGAGATAGTCCAGCATTTCCCTTCCAAAAATGTGTTGCCCATCAGACTTCACAAGTGTAGGTAAATCCTGACTTCTAATGGCTGCTATTACATACAGCACTTTCAAAATTAGTTATTGACAATAACCCAGTAGGTTCCTCACTGGATTTTCAAAGGATTTAATGACATCTTTTCTCCTTGATTCACAGATATGTCTGGAATTTCTTGGGCCAAAGAAAGATAAATTTGGCTCAGTTTTGACCAACCTACCTGAGTTTTGCAAGTAATAAGAGCTCATGCATTAAACCCCAAAGCTCACAGGTTTGTTCCTTGCTGGTTGAATCTTCATGACACATGACCTTAAATTTCTTATAAGTACAAGGCAAGGATATGGAGTAGATGCCACTACTGAAGGTAGAGTCATAACTCAAGCGCTTCTATGTGGCAGAATGTCTTAATGACACAACTGAGAACATAAGAGACTGACCTCAAAAAGTGAAATAAATGAGCCCGCCTGCCACACTTTCACTTTAAAAAGTCAGTAATGATTAGAAATAAGTGGAGGTTCACCTTGGAGCAATATATAATTTAATACAACAGACACATTTTGAGTAGAAAACATAAAGTTGAGAATTACTCAGGGTGGAGAGAAAATGACAATAAATTATGCAAATCTATAGGCAGAGAGACTAATACTAAATATCATAGAAAATCATAGTACTGTGTGAGAGCACAGCTCCAATAACATACAGCGATGTGTTGGGACAACCTGTAGACAAAAAAATGTTCTGACACACTAGCTTTGGTCAGAGTATTTCCTGTTTAGCAGAGGTGGCTTAGGCAGATCATACGGGATGATCATACTAAATAAAATGCAACAGCACTGTCACAGTGTAAGCACTGAAAAGGTCACAGTCCCCAAATGAAGCACTGTGTGGTGGCCACTGCGCTGTTCTGAAACCTGAACAACACAAAAAGTACAAACTGCAGCTTCCTGCCCTNTGCTGTTCTGAAACTTGAACAACACAAAAAGGCACCTCAAGTAGGTACAAACTGCAGCTTCCTGCCCTTTTCTGCCTGCAGCCGGCCCTGGTGCCAGCATGGCAGACAGAAGAGCAAATAACACTGTTTGAAAGCTTTCCAGCTAGGGCTAAATTTTAGTGCAATGCAATTTAAAACACAATAATCTAGGGCTGTAAGTGACAGTTTGGCCTGGTTTTTAAGAGGAGCAAATTAAGATTTGCAAACCCTTGGTTGTATTCAGGTAGTTTCTGGAAGAAATTATTTGTTCAGGAAGGCAAATAATATCCCAACCAAGTCAGGGCAGGCTTGTAGTAAACTAACTGCACTTTGATTATTGCTGATGATGAAAATGCAACTTGGTTCGTCTTTAGTGGGGAGATGGAATCTTTAATACATTCTTGACTGTCTTTTGCAATTATTGCTGTCTGTGCCAGAGCCAGGCAATTAAATCGGCTGCTCAGTCTTTGCTTTACTAAGCTCTGTCACATTTTCTAGAAGTTCTGAGGAAAGGAGCCTGCAAAGAGGAATTCCAAACTTCTGCCAGTCAATGCTGCATAGAATTACTCTGCTCTGCATCCTCCAGATTCTATAAAATTAAAAGCATTTATGCCACCTTTGATTTGATGCCTGCAAACAGATGATATGCCTGGATCAAGCATGTTTCTGAGTTGAAACCACATATTATGCAAAATAATGATATTAAAGAAGAGCTGATAGATATGAGTCTTGTCAGCTGCATTGTTTACTCTGTTCTCCTGAAGTAATTGTGGATTCACAGTTGAGATTTACACTTAGCTTCCCTTGTATTATTTGTGGCAGCTTTCATTATCTGCCAACAGAAATTTCATGACTGTTATGAGGAAAAAAAAGGTGTAGCCGAGAATGGCAACGCATCAGACATCTAGAAGTAACAATCAACAGCAGTTGTTGTGCAATAAGTAATGACTGATCAGCTTGGCTGTGTTGTGCATTCCTTAATACATTGCCACAGCCCCCATCTTCTGAGATGGACTGTAAACCACCTATTTAGGATCACACCCAAGGAGGTTGTGGTGTGCACCTTTCCTTGTTCTCGTTATTGCTCATGTCATTAGGTGAGATTCATTTGATGCCATTACTTGTGCTCGTTAAAATCTTTGTGACTGGAATACGGTACAGTATCAGAATTTTAATGCCTCATATATTCTCTGAGAGATGATGGCAATAAATGCTACTGCTTTGACCTTCTCTGGGTTTTATCATTTGATTCACTGATCATCTCCATTAGTTCATCTCCATTTGTGCCCATATAGAGAATGAAGAGCCAGAGAAGAACTACAGTTACCAACAGAAAAAAATATTTACAGAATGTAATGTCCCCTATTTGTAAGCAAATTAACAGTTTATATAGCTTTTCATCGTCTGCATTAAGCATTAATATCCTGCCTTTTCCTTGAGGCAGAGATTGCTGTGAAGAGGCAATGTGTGGATTCTTTAGCATTACAGGAACACTACAAAGCAGCCTGGTAACTATACATACCTGTGACACTACTTGCAGTGAGGAATGGGAAAAGGGGCTTCCTGTTTGGTGCTCTTTACAGGAGTGACCTTAAAAGAATTTCTAGGATTTTATTTTGGGTGATTGTGAGAGTGTAGCAGTGGCCAATTAACCCTATCACTGCCAAGATTTCCCCAAGCTTTCTTTATAGCTGGCCCCCTATTACTGTATGTAGTCAGTAGAATACAAAAGGTCCTCAGAACAGGAATATCCAGGTAAAGATGTGTTAGGCATACTGCCAAACTACAGCCACCAAATTCAGGAGTCTATTTTAGAAGCCTAGATTGGACTAATCTCCCCACAGCTCCTTGGGTAGAAAGACAGAACATTTTAAGACTCATTTGACCCGTTTTAGGCATCAACCTAAGTTTTCTGTATAGGCAGTGAACTGAAGGAGCTCTTTCAGAAGAATAAGACAAATACTCTGGATTGCTGGCTGGAAGAAGCTGTCTCTCTCTCCTTTGCCTGTTGAGGGAGAGCAACCCTTCCACATAAGCTCCTAAACTGGGGGCTTAAAATTAGGCAGCATGATTACCTCCTCTACTCAAAACACTTGACCTGGATGCTCCTGGGAGGTGAAAATGGAGTGTTGTCTGGTGCACGCTCCCTGCAACAGTATTTTGTGATTTGAGGGGGTGTTTCTTTCACAGGCTCACTGACTTGAGGGAGTTCACCTGATTTATAGCATAGATTGGGGTGGAGTGTTTGAAACAGAATTGCTTGAGCTTGTCCATAAAGAACAAGAAAATTTCAATGTGAAGTGTGAAAGAATAAATTTTTTTTTACCTATTTCCTATTTTTTACAAACATCTCATTTTCAGCAGGCAGATTATGCAATGAGGCTCCATTTGCTCCTGTAGTCTGCTGTGCCTTGGTACAGGGGAAGGACTATACATGGGGGCTCATTACTCCATGAATCTCCAATGAATTCCAGGACTAGATATACAAAGCTATCAGGAAAGACCAACTTTCTTTTGCCTGTCACAACAATTTACTCGTCTAGCATTGGGCAGGGATTTTTACAGGTCACCAGTACATCAAAAACACATCAGCAATAAAACATGGCCAAATTTAGCCTCACACCCAAGCCAGAGCTCCTTTGGGAACAGACAAGGCAGGCACCTGCCCAAAGCAGCATCCTGCTGAAGGGAGGTAAAACACTTGTGATGGCTGCTGGCTTTGTGATTGATGGAGAGTGGAGAACTGGAATAGCTGCTGCTCTTCCTTCAGGGTCACCGTGGGAAGGTGTGGCTGCTGGCTACTACTCTCAGGTGAAGCAATGGAGTAGTGGTCATCACCCCATCCTCCCAGCTTCCTGGCTGCAGGAGCAGAAATTTCAACTTGTCTGCACACTCCCCTGCCCTACTCCTCTTCTTCTTGCCTTCCTCTTCAGGTGTGCCCCAACCAACCTCCAGCCTCTGAGCCGAAGGGTGAGAATGCTCACTTCTGGGAAGCCTTTGTTAGCTCTGGCCACAACTTTAGAAAAAGCATTCAACTTTAGAAAAATCATTTAGGGATGGTCTATTAATGGTATTAACAGCCCTCATCTTCTGCTCAGCAGGAAACCTGGAAGTCAGAGCACCCCCGACAAACATCACCATGGTGGGTTAGGCAGCCCACTGTCTCAAAAGCAGACTTTTGTTTGTCTGTTCTTCCCCTCTGCATCCAGGCAGTGCCAACTGTGGAGGTAGTTAACAGATGGCACGTGGAAGCAGAGTTTACAACAAAATCACTGCTGCAGTCTCCAAATCCCCGAAATTTCCCCAGAGCATGAGGGAGCTCACCTGCAATGGCAACAGACTGGCAAGGATGTGGGCTGGCTGGCCCAAAAGGGTTACACTACTGGCTCTGAAATAAAGTAAACAGGGGAGAGGGTATAAGAACTCATGTCATCAAAAACAATTGCTAAAACAGGGTAATTAGAGAAATTCCTTCTTCTCTTTAGGAAAGCAGCAACATAGTTAAAGATTCAGTGGTGTATTCCTTATATCTACTCCAGACTGATCATGTGAGACAGATCCACAGACAGGTTAGGAAGGACCGGGCAGTAGGATGCTCAGTGAAAGGAATTGACAGCTTTAGCTGGAGAAGATTGGTCCCTAGGTAATTTCAGGGTGATATGACAGGTCAAAGCACCAATGCAGAGATAAACATAACTTCACACTCAAAGATATTTGGAATCCAGAACATTATCTAATTTGACATCATTGTGAAGCAGCAAGAGAACAGCTATGGTCGTACTTTCCAACATGACACAATAGTTTTATCCTGGTGGGGCCAAACCTCGGGTAAGTGATAACAGAAAACTAAAACCTTGCATGAAAAGAAAAAAAGAAGGGGGTCCCCTGTCTAGTCAGAAACATAGAATTACATGTATAAAAGCCAAGCATATCAGATTAGGAAATTTTTTACTGGATTTGTGTTTTGTTTGTTCTTGTTTTTTTTTCCCTAATCCTGTATGTGTACAAGCAACTACAAGAACAGGTGTTGCCTTGTTTCACTGCAATGTCTCAAAATTACACTTTCCACATGTTTCCCTAAATATCTGCTTGTTTAGTAGGAAAAATGTGTGATTCTTTTTCTCTCTCTTGTTGGAAAGGAGATAGGAGATGGCATTTCAGTAACTTCTCTGGCTGTGTTTTATAAGTGCAAATTTATTCATATGTCAACAGCAATACTTAATTTCCTATATATGAGGCTACATATATAGAACTTCCCAGATACAACTCTGGAGCTTCTGAGCAGTAGATGAGGAGCTCTGAAGTCAGAATGTGTTTTTGCTCACTAGTTGGAGGAAAACAAGGATATGAGAAGTCCCCAAACAAATATTCCTGCTTCAACTTGAGACTGGAGGACCTGAGAAAAAGCAAAAATTTCTCAGCTTTAATTCTGGGCAGTGGGTGAGGTGAAATAGGACAAAATTTTGACCTTTCTTGCTTGGGAGGAGCTGAGTTGACTTGCCTGGCAGTGAGTGATCATTCAGCATGGAAGAAACAAATCTGAGTAGCCTGCAGAAAGGTTATTTGACAACAACTATCTGCAAAAGCCTGAAAAGCAAGGTCAAGCTCTCAATAGACATACACTGGTGTGAGTCCAGAGCAGCTCTAGTTGAAGCAAACTGAGTTATGCACTGATTTAAATGAGATCAGACATAACTTGCTGTCAACACAGTCAACTTTTAAGTTGATCAAAGAACAAAATCTTCCCTTGTGTATATTCAGAATTTATCTGATGACTGTAGACAGATTTAGATGGAAATATTTCCTCCAAAGAATTCAATATGTCCAAGTAACTTCTCAGTGTGATAAGGAATAAGTCAGGTTTTTTATAAAGGGAACATTAAATCAGAAAATATGTGGCATTTAAAAAATCATAGAACAATTTCTTTGCAGCCTGTTGAGTTGTGTATCACTTCCAGTGTATACATTTTCAGTCACTGCTAATGTTCTGAATGCAGCATGATTACTGCATAGATTGTTTTAAAAGGGCTGGAGTGCTGGACAGGATGGAGGAGAATTTTATGCCAACGCTGGCTGGAATGAGAGCTGTCAAGCCCCGTGCTTTTATTTTTCCTTCATCTTGTTCAACAACAGCAACTCCGTTTATTTCAGATTAAAGGCTGCAATATTGTCATTAAACATTGGCATTAACATTGGAAACCCAGTCTGCTGCCATGGTTGGCAGTGCCAACACAAGCTAATCATTCAATGCCTCTGAGGTCCTTTACTTCCATCTTTTTCTTTTGAACTCCAGCAAGCTGCTTTCAGATCCTGGCATTTCAGGCATCTTGTTCAAACCCAGGTGAAAACACAGCACAGGGGCCTCCTGTCTGCCAGGGGTACTGAAATGCTGTAGGATGTTCATGGTACTGTCCCACACAGGTTGGCCATTGTGCCCCAGTTCTGCTGATGGGGGCTCGTACACAGAGGTGAGAAGGTTCCCTGGTTTGGCAACCTTCAGATCCATCAGCCTGATTTGCCAGGCAGGAGTGTGGGTGATTTTCAAAACTCTCAGCTGCCTGCACAACTAACACTGCTGGTGATGATTGTTCCAAGCTGGCCTGGTTTTCCTGTTGGAAGACACCAGTCTAAAATTGGGGAACACAGTTGCTGCCTAGGCAGGATTTAGATGAAGCAGTGCTGTCGTAGACCATAAACATTTAGTCTGGCATCCAAATAACTTTGCCAAAGGCCAATCCCAGAACATCTCACTCTCTCTATCCGAACCATCTCGTAAATGGTGCCTCGATACTACAAAATCTCTAAACTTGTGCTTTTTATCAGAATTTCACCTCATCACAGCACATTGATTTCTTCATTAGTTCTTCTGAGGGACATCATGCCGATAAGTCAGGAATACAAACTTAGTTAAAGAATCTCTTTACTGGACACACACCTGCTCCTGAGACAGCAGTAGATGTGTGTTCAGTTTTCCAGCACAACACAGTCTTTGAACATGTTCTCTATGAATGGTTGCTCAGTTTTCATCTATTTGTGAGTCAGAGGTCTAGGGACACCTCAAGTTATCTTGTCTCTTCCTTCGGCAGCTTTCTTTTCTGTAATATGGACCACAAAAACCCTAGGTCAGATATGCAAATTTATTTTATATTAGACAAGTTTCTAGAATAAAGTCAAGGGACAGCAGTAAGAACATAAAGCAGAAACCCTCCTTTTCATCCAGCACACAAACTACAGGGTGATTCTTGCACCCCTTCTCTCTTAACCTGGCTTAGTGATTCACAAATATTTCTTGCCACAGTTATTCAGTCCCAAGGAGATATTTAGACAATGCTGAAACTAAGCTAAGTTAGAAACCTGGTGAAATAAATGATACTGGTGCTAGGACTGAAGTTGTGGATTTGAATCTGCTCAAACAAATATTGAACCTAGGTCTACCATCTCCTGAAAAGCACTCCAGCTCCTGCCTAAGCCACCCAAAAATTTGCATAAAAATGTGCAAAACCACTTCTCTTTAAAAATGTGAGACCTACATTTGAAATTTTGGAAGATGAGACCTGGATTTAGGACATTCCAGATGTCCAGAGCTATTTTCAGGACACCAATTTTAAGTGCTTATTTTGGTGGCTTCTGAAATAACTGTGACAAGAGCAATGAGCATCTTGGAGACCTTGTTGTCAGGTCATGATGGCCCTTTCAGTCAATTTGAAAATAAGTTATAATGCCTAAATTAAGTGTCTGTAACAAATGACCTACTTATCAGGCTGTGTAGAGGCTACCTAGTGAATATGTTGTGTCATATCCCGGGGTCATGCTGCTCCTTGCACCTCTTTGGACCCTGGTTTCCTTTGCAAAGAAAGCAGGTTTGGGGAGACAGCATATTCCCAGTTCTTGCTCCAAAATTGTATTGGGATGTGATTCGAATAAATAAAACCAGGGAGTTAGGAAATTCTTCCACTGTTCTAGAAATGAAGCCTTCAACTATCGTGTCTATTTATATTCATAGCTTATGTAGCAAGGGAGGCTGCTCTGGGAAGCTCATCTGAATTAATTACAGACACAGGTAAGCAGTTAGGTCACTGCAGCTCCTAGTTTTGATAAGGCCCCCAGGTCCTAGGCTGAGGGGCAGTATAAAACCTGTGCAGAAAACATCGATTTCTACAGGAGATATCATATTTGCATTTTTCTATTCATTATCCTTTGCCTTCTTTGCTTCCTGAAATGCTGTGATACCAAAATCATGCATATATATATATATATGACTGATTTGGGTTATCAGTGAGTGCATTGAGAAGGAGACTTGAGTGCCCATCATGGCAGGTCTAGTGGATTTGATAGTAACTGGGATGTTTTTTTGCCACAGGAGATGAAAGCACCCTGTGGCTGCTGTGGGTTGTGCCTACACGGCATGATTATGAGTGTGCTCTGGCATGTGGGTGTGATGGTAATTGTTCACAGCTGCATGCACGAAGAAAACCAGCCCTGGGCAGGCTTCACTTCTTGCTCATTCCTTTCTGCCAGATGTTTTTTTCACTTCTGTCAAATTTTCCTGCTCTTGAGAACAAAAAAGGGGACCCAGGGTGCTTCTCAGTGGCTCTCAGGAGCAGGAAGTGAAAGCTCTGTGCCTTAGGGAGGGACTTTGCTGAACAGCTCCCTGACAGCAGGAGATGGGATAGGATTTGAGTGAGGTCCATGACTCCTGTCCTGGGCCAGCAGAAAAACAGAAAAACACAGCTATAGCTATTCTGGAATTCAGGAAGACTATGCTCCTGTGGCTTAACAGATACCTACTGTCTTCAAGTGACCTGTGGCATGCGCACCATCCCTCATCTGGAAAACATAAAGGCTAGAGCTGAGCTTTCCCCAGCTGCCCAGGCTTCAGCCTCTCTAAGGTCTTGTAGCATATTGCTGGCTTACACTAATCCCTATCAGCATTGGTACCTGGTCTGGAAACCTTCTCTTTTACAACTGACCTGGCAGGCACACCTGCAGCGTACCATATGGTCCCCACCCCATAATAATTATCAACGTTCTCTACCCATTTACCAAGAAACAAGCAATTCCACATACCATTATAAACTGACCAACAGTCTTTGCCTTGCAGCCTGCCCCTGTCTCACATCCTTACCCACCTCCATGTGCCTCATCCCACCTGCTCCTCTGTGGGCTGCCCTTCTGGATGAGAAGGAACCCTGCACTTAGGCCATCAGAAGATGTCTTGGAAAACCTGTGCAATGTAGCAGTAATTTTGAACGCAGAAAAATCAGACAATGGCAGCACATCCTCACTGGACACTGCAAGAATTCAAAAGCTTTCAGAAATGTTGATTAAAAGGGATATCTGGAAGCCACTTAGTTCAAAGCCCTGTTTACAGTAGGACTGCTGTGTATGTTAGATCAAGTCAGTTGTGACTATTGATCTGGTTCTCCATTTCCCCACAGTCTTCATTAAGTTCAAGTTAAAACTCATTCTCTCCTCTATTCCTTCAGATTTTTTAATGCATCCACCAGCATTGCCACTTCGTATTCTCCAGGCACCTGCTGCTTCTGTGCTCCTTCCGCAGTTTCCTTTCATGTTGTCCAGCCACTATCAGAGTTTTTTCCCATTACAGTCAGGATGGCATTTGAACTGATACACATCTTTATTCCTTGAAAAACAAAGCATGGTGTTTCCTGCCCCTCTACAGACCAAAGGACACTGTAAGCATCTGCCTTGAGTGTATTTTCTAAAACTTTGGTGAAAGTTTTTTTAACAAATACACATGACTTAATGGAAAGGTTTCTCCTCTTGTTCTTCTTCCTCTAACGAACAGGCTTAAACAAAGGAAAAACAGTCAGTTGTAACTTGCCCAGAACCTTAGAGGCCATGTAAAAAAGATTTCTTCCCCATATCTCTTAAATAGTTTATACAGAACATAAAGACATGAATAACATAATAACCACTGCTCAGACTGATACTGCTTCAGGGAAATCACTGGGAATCCAAGCAGCAGAAGACACGCCTATATAATCTCTGGAACTAAATTTAGAGCTGCATCTCTGCCTAATTGTTCAACCCATTTCCTCCTCTCGCAGCGGAACAAGGATTCCTTCTGGAGCAGATGGATCTTGTTCAGTTTAGCTTTCCTCCTAGGAACGCCGTCTTTTAAAGTTGCTTGCCTTCTGCCTATTCTTTCTGAATACACCTCCAGACAGGCGGGTCAGAACTGGCTCCCTTTAGAGCAGAGTGTTTTGCTGTGTTACACTGCAGTCCATCCCACCCAGTCAGTTGTTCAGTTTATATTGGAAGGATCCCAAGAATGACCAGTTCCTCTCTACTATCTCAAACCAGCCTGGCTTTTTAACATGGCTTCAAAAGGCACATGAAAGATTCTCGATTAGAAGAAATAGGATACAAAATAGAAGAAGCATTCAGATGCAACATCCTAACTATACAGCCTGAGAGTTCTTTTGGGACGGTTTTTCTCATAAAGTGTTGCAGTATCCAGCATGCCTCACCAAAACACCTGGTCCCACCATCAGCATATTGATAGGAAATATCAATAGGAAGTAAAAATAAACTCCTGGTTGATAAGTAGTAGGCTCTTGAACATGAAAATCACTCCACTTAAATAACTAAAAGTTTACAATTTGGATTGAAATAGTGCTGCTGATAAGGTAGCTTTAACTCCATTAATAAATAATGGAGTTAGGCTGATTATACAGCTGAGCTGAGTTGACCTGATGGCTACTTGACCCTAAAGGAGTCCAGTTCGTTCATCTCTCCTCTCCTTTCTTCCTTTTTGCCCTGACCATGCCTGCTTAACCTGCTCCTTTCCTTACATTGGCCCTAGTGCTCCTCTGCATGCTGAGTGAGCTCAGTGCGCTGATATAGTAAAAAACTAATTTGAGGAGGAAAACCACCAAACATCACCCAAAGACTTTTCTGACCATTTTCAAGTTGAAAGAACTTAGTACAGGGTCAGAAGACAGTGACAGCCAGTCTAACAGAAAAAGAAGTATAGCAAAGCTGGAAGGATACATACAGGGAGAAATATGAGGGAAAAGGAAAAAGTGGAGCTTCTCCATAGCTCCATTAGGAAGAAGACATTACTAACTCTGGAGATCCCTGTGAAGAACCAATAGATCTGTTTGAGGAGACTCTGGATCCCACCAGGCTGTTGCTAGTCCCAGTATCAAAGCAGCTCACTGCTCCGCCAAGGAAGGCAGAACTGAAGATCCAGACAACTGGGAGATTGTTTTAACTTTTAATTTTAATCTGAAAATTAAATGTAGAAACATTTTTCCACCAACCCTCCTCAAGAACTGCTAACCTTTTTGGCATCCTCTTCTGGTGATCATTCTCCTTGTTGCCACAACAGACAGCATTAGGCTGCTGCCCCCAAACACGGGACGTAAGGTGTGGGCTGGTGCCACAGTGATATTAGCAATCCAAGCTAGCTCTGAACTAGGACAGCTTGTCTGATATAATCCAGTAGGAAAAAGCTGCTTCCAGGACCCTTGTGATTTTATTTAAGTATTCACAGCGTTTTAGACATCTTATTCTGAATAATGAATACTTCTATCTCATTTTGATAAATAAGTGCTTATTCTGATAAAAAAGAATGACAAGGAACATTTTTTTCTCTTGGGACTGGAGGCATTTTCATTGCATTTTTTCCTGTGTTCCAACTAGAAAGCTAGTATTTTCTGCTGGCAAAGATTTCTGAGAAAAAAAAAACTATGTACAACATTCTAATCTAAAAAACTTACAAGCCACGTGGAAAAAAAAAAGAAGAAAGAAAGAAAGAAAGAAAGAAAGAAAGAAAGAAAGAAAGAAAGAAAGAAAGAATGAATAAGGTGGGAGGGTGAGAGATGATTACTTAGACAGAATGTCCAGAAATTCTTCCATGCCTCCCATTCCTGTTGAAGTAATACAAGGACTTGAAACATCATTAAATTATATACTGTAAAAGTGTGCAAATTATTTCTTCTTATCTCCTTGTCTGATCCTAAAGTATTGCATCTGCATAAATACTTTTAGGTAAAAGGAAGTGGCAAAAGCAACAACATTTTTCATTTTCTTTCGAAGTCTTATTTTGTCTGCTGCACAACAGCCTGAATTTGTACACCAACAACTATATGCCACTTGCCACACAGAGCTGTGTTTATGTTAACAGGCAATCCATTCTCTGTTCTCTCACTGAGTGTCTTGAACACAACATATATATGACTTTGCCTCCTTGGGTAACAGCCATGAATCTCAGAAACTGAAAGCTGCAGGAGAGATGCAAGCAGAAAGGCCACCTCATGGGACAGAGAGAGCTAATCCTCTTTAATTGAGTTTGGATTATCTTTCACAGCGTGTACTAGTAAATGGCTTTAGAAGACAGAATATTCATGGGGGTGACTGTCTATGTAAGAAAATACTGAAAGAAAATGTATTTTCCAAACACACAATACTTGCTGAGATGTTTTTTCTTAATCAGGGTACAGAAACAGTACTGAAGGATCCGGGTGAGCCACTGTGGTCAAGCTACATGCCTCAAGTTTAAGTCCCCTCAGCAAACTCATTTTAAAGGATCCCAAGACTAACAAATAGGAAGATTTGCACCAGCTTAATTTTAACTTTAAAAAGCAAAAATTAAGCCAGACAGGAAAAACTGTTTTTATAGGTATCTTCTAAAGTAGAAAAGGCACGTACATGTTTCACTGTTTACTTAAATTAAAGCTGTGTATATATAGAGGAGGCTAAAATGTAGGTTGGATACCCATGAAAGAAAATTTGAATACACAGACATGGCTGTGACCGATAACTTGTTCAGAAATTATTTGTACAGAATGTCCCAGGAGAGAACAGTGATTATCAGACAACAGAGAAATGCATCATTTTCTATGAGCAACACATTAGCACTGAATTATTTTTTGAGTGAAGGAAATCCAGACAATCCACTAAACAAACAGTGAGCAAAAATGTTCACTCTTTCCCAATTTCCTCCATAGTGAACGGCCCTGAAAAACTCTTAACACTGGGGTTTTAACCCAGGAAGCTGGAAGAGATAAGGTAGGATGACTCTCCTTCTTGAGGTACCTTTCGGTCTCCATATACGACAAGAGAAATTTCCACAACCAGCTCAGTCTGTCTTAGGAAACCAATGCCATTCAAATCTCTGAGATTTTTAAGAATCAATAAAAGATAAACCCTTGCATTTTCATTTCACTAAGAAACATGCTTGACTTGCTCTACAAATATTTCTCATTGCTATGACTCTCAAAAGATATGCTAAAGCTTTGTTTAGTGTTTGCCATGTCCTTTTGGAGAGTTCCTTCTAAAATATTTTCAACAATATACTTGGAAATTGCTTGAAATTTGTCTAATGCTGGAAAGAAGAACGAAAACCCAACCCAAAAACAAAACCAAAAAAACAACCAAGCAAAACAGAAACAAACAAAAACCAATGAAGGAGACATGGATTTTGTTGACGGGTAGGGTTCAGGTTTTCCAGAGCTAACTAAAATAATTCTGTCAAAACTCAAAATGAGACTAATATCTTTAATTTCCTGAAGGGTGAGTCTTTCCCACACATAGTATATTATTTCTTTGGAAAAATGAGACCTTAATAATGAAAGCTTGGAATGAAGAGTTGGCCAAGTACCCAGTGCTTCAGGGTATACATAAGCAGTGTGCCTCAGTTATACTGCAGAACAGATGCCCCATGTCCTTATAGCTTTCCATTTCCAGGCTACCTAGGTACATTTTACATTTCCTGAAATGTGCCTGTGGCCAAAGAATTCCTTACAAGTTTCTTGAGCCATTTTCCTTCTCAAAATGAGACTCTATGAGAAATATGACCCAGTGCAAAGAATTAAAAAATGGAGTGCATATGGCCACTGAACCACAGCTCACATAAATCAGCACTGTAACATTTAACAACAGTTTTTTTCCCTTGGTTGAAATATTTGAGACATTCTTTTCTTTGAGAGTTCAAGATTTTTCATGTGACAGAGAAAGCTATGCTCCCACCACTGGCAGCTTTCATCCTGTTCCTCATATTGCAGTTTTATTCCAACTTACTTGATCATTTCTAAGTGTCAGCTTTGGTATTTTACTAATACTACAGGTGATTTTTCAGGGACCTGACTCCTGGAACTACAGGAATTCCTCAGCATTTTAGCTCTTCTGTATGAAAAATGAAGTTTCTGAATACCAGGTTATTAGACAGAAGTATGATCTGATGATTGTGTCCAAACAGACTGAAAGTCAGAAGAGGAATTTCATAAAACTCTGAAAAGTGACATAAGAATGCTGGCTTGCTGTGTATTTCTGCAGTTTCTCTCTGGGCATAATTTCAGTATTAGCTAAATGTAGCTTAGAATTAATTTTATCAGTGGAAAACAAGAAGTTACCTACACGAGTAATGACCCATTGCTGGATCTATTGGACAAGAGAAGTGTAAATCCTGTGGTGGGCACTTTACTAATGAATATTACATTTCCTTTTTGAATGAGACAGTTCTCAGATTGTTGGCTAATTAATGACATCTGTAAAATGTGTTTTTCTAATTAGTAACTAAATTTAGACTATGGTTCCTCAGAGCACATCTGCTGCATAATAATATCCCTTTAAATGATGGCTTTGTCCCATGCCTAGTTGTGCTGTGATTATCAAGTAAGAATAAAACTCTTCTGGCAGGTGTTTTTGTTTCATGACAAAGAGTTGATAGCTTTGTGAATTGAAGTACTTTTTTATGGTCCCATAACTCATTCAAACCTACACTGCAGGATGACTTTGTGGTTGTGCACACACAGAAAAATGGATATAAATTCTTGCGATGCCCTTGCTTCACCAATTCTGCAATTAAACCACACGCTGTTGAGAAGCAGGAACACACAGAAATTAATAGACCCACCTGCAAGGCTCTCCGTGTGGTGCTGCGCAGTCAGCACCTTAGACAGTATCAGGGATCTGAAGGAATGAACACACATTAAATTTGACATTTCAAAGTAATACAATCCATTATGGAAGACAGCGCTTGCTTTGGAGAGAACTTGACAGGCAATGAAGTGATCAAAGGTGCTCTGATATGTCTAATTTGGCTTACACAGCTGAGTTCTTCTATGGCCGATGGAGGTGATGAGAATAGTGTTCGCTTTTGTGTCTTCCTGAGGGAGGGATCAACAAATAGAATAGCTTATGCAGGTGACACAGTGATAGAGCATTTTTTTCTCTATTCCTAGCTCAAATTAAATGGAAGAACAAATAGTTGTAGACTGGGAAGTAAATCTATTTGAATACCCTTTTCTTTCGTCCTGAGCACTGAAATTTTCTAAGATTTATAAGAGAATTAATATTACCTTTCAAATTTTGACCCTTCAGCAGACTAATTGCCAGTAGGTTCAGTAGACTATGCAGTTTTGATATTTGCTCCCAGGAAAATATGTGCCATTCTGTATTCTCACAGCACAGGTGTGCTTAACTGGGAAGGGACTTTTACATCAGTAAGAAGTAATTTATGTATGTGTTATATTTGCAGCATTTCTGTGAAGCATTTTAACAGAATTATATTGTCTCTGCCAACAATTAAGGCTAGTAATAAATTAAGTCTATTGTACGGATGCTTCTTACAAAGTATGCAATAGAATTATGAGTTAAATTGGACTGAGACGGAGATGTTTAAAAGTACCAATTGAAATTTAAAATCTCAATGAAAAACAAGCCATTTTTTACTACACAGAGTCTTAATACCTAATGTTTTACCAATGTTTAATAACTTAAATGTCTTCAGCAACTACCATAACTCAGCACTAGACACCTGCAAATTAAGCAGCAGATACCCATCATGGGAATGATCAGTTAAAGGTGATGGGGTAGGGGAATGGCATCAGCCCAGATTCCCTATGAGTGCTTTTGAAAATCTTTGAAATAATTTGAGATATTCCAAATGCTTACCAGATTTTTGTTAGTGTGTTTTCACAATGATCGAGGAGATAACTGATAATGCTATTAACAACTTGCTGTTCAGATGAAAAATGCCATGAGTGTGCAAACTAGTTGGACTCCTAAATCTATCAACAGCACCCTGAGGGCATCCCAAGGGCAGGGACAGTGGGAGAGATAAAACAAGGAAGCCACATGGAGGGACTCTTGGCTACAGCTCACACAGTTCATATCCCAGCCTCTGCGAGCATCCCCTCTGCCAAAACACTTCTCTGAGGAAATTGGTGTTGTGAGAGAGTCCTAGAAGGGCAGAAAGCCAGAAATAAAAATTTCACAGCCATTTCTTGGCTCTGCTCCTGTGTTCTAGCTCCTTCCCTGAGCTAACTTGAGACAGGATTGCTTTTAACAGATGAATAACTTGTTTACTGGGACCTGGGCTAGTGGAGACATAGACCTGTGACTATTATGTGGAATTGTTCATCCTGTGAAAGTATATTCCCTCAGCCAGCTATTTTCAACAAAATTTTTCCTTTTTTCATGAAGAGCCAAAAAGAAAAATTATTTGGAGCATGTGGATTTTGTGCTTCCCTAGACTCTGTATCTTTTATCTGTGAAAAGACTGAGGATGGAAGAGGATCAGATACTGCCTTTCAGGTATTTTTCGTATTTTTCCTTAAGACATGGCTGAATCCAGGAGTCAGTTTCCAGCTGAATACATTCTGGAAGAGGTTTCAGAATCAGAAGCAGTTTTCTGAAAGACTGCACCAACATCTAACATAATGCTATTCCCCACCTTACTTCAGAGGCTCAATGTGCTCGTACTGTTTAACTCTTCTACTTTCTCTCTCAAACCTCTCTCATGCATGCAGGTTTGCTAGCACAATTTTGCTGAAAGATTGCTTTCCTTTAGCTCATATAGTGCTCTGCCCTTGTTCCACATCTCCAGAAAATCCTTACCTTCTCTTTTGTCATTATCTCCTCTCCCAGAATCATCAGTGTTGCAGTTTCTCCCTGGGGTTATTGCTAGTTTTCAACTTTTCAAAACCTAGAGAACACTGCTGTTCACAGGCTGCACCTCAGTCCCCTATACCTTTGAGCAATAAGGAGCTTTTGAGGCTGTAGCTCCTCAGCCAGGAGAGCAACATGCATGGAAATCACTGAGGCAGGCTTTTGGGGGTCTCTGGTCAGAGAAGGCCAGAGATTGTGAACTGCTGAGGTGCAGTTCAGTTTTTAACAGTGTAACTCATTTGACGTCAGCACTTAAAGGCTGTGCATAAAAAACTGCCGGTGATCTATCACCTTGGGAAATATCTATTTTATATTCAGAATGAAAGATTAGTTGTAAAAATCTGTGAAGATATGACTGAACACATCCAGGCCTCACACACATCTCTTTTCTTGTTAGACAAACCCTTTCCTGTCTCCACATATTTGAAAGGGATTTCGTTTAGGCTTCTTCCCTGTTACAGCTCAAAAGGGAGGGAAACAAATTAGTCTTCTCTCTGCTTAAGACCCATTTATGACAGGAGAGTGTTGGTATCAATTATTACTCTTCAGTTCATTGAATTGAATAGTTGAATTGAATATCAATTCAACTATTACTCTTTGAATACAACTGCAGCATCCCAGGAGGGCACTGCTTCTCAGTGGAAAGGCCAAAAACCAGCCTGACAGCCAGGACAGGTGTGGTGGATTGTCCTTGGCAGGACATCAGGTGCCCACCAAGCCACTCTATCACTTCAACTGCTCAATAGGACAGAGAGAAGAAAANTTGGTATCAATTATTACTCTTCAGTCAGTTGAGGACCCTTTGAATACAACTGCAGCATCCCAGGAGGGCACTGCTTCTCAGTGGAAAGGCCAAAAACCAGCCTGACAGCCAGGACAGGTGTGGTGGATTGTCCTTGGCAGGACATCAGGTGCCCACCAAGCCACTCTATCACTTCAACTGCTCAATAGGACAGAGAGAAGAAAAAACAAAAAAATGAAAAGCTCATGAGCTGAGACAGAAAAAGGACGATCACTTACTGATTACAGCTATGGGCAAAACAAAGTCAGTTTGGGGAAATTAATTTAATTTATTGCCAATAAAATAAAGCAGGGCACTGCAAAATAAGAACAAACCTAAAAACACCTTTGCCCCCCATCTCTCCCTTCTTCCTAGGCTCCCAACTCATCTACCTCTGTCTCATGAGCAGTGAGCAGTGCAGGGGTATGTGGGAATGAGGGTTGTGTTTAGTTCATAGCACTTTGTCTCTGATGTTCCTTCCTGCTCACACTCTTGCCCAGCTCCAGCATGCGGTTTCACCCACAAAAGACAGTCCTTCGTGAACTTCTCCAACGTGGGTCTTTCCTGTGGGCTGGAGTCCTTCATGAACTGCTGCTGTGCAGGTCCCTTTCAAGTGGTGTGTCCTTCAGAGACAGGGAAATTTCTGGACTGGTGCCTGGAGCACTCCTCTCATTCACTGAGTGTTGCCACTTCAGTGTCTGTGCATAGCCATTTCTCTCACATTTGCTCACTCCTCTCTTCCATAATTTTTTGCCCTTTATTACATACATTCTCTCATACAAGGTGCTAGAAACATCACTGATGAGCTCAGCCTTGGCAAGTGGTGTGTCCAACTTGGAGGCAGCAGGAACTGTCTTTGTTCAACACGGCAGAAGCTTCTGGCACCTTCTTACAGAAGCCACCCTTGTGGTACCCCCCACCACACACTACCAAACCCTTGCCACATAAATCCAGTACAACTGGATAGCTGTGCTGGGATACTCTCTCACAATACTAATGTGAAGGAATTAATTAATATTGGTCCTAATACATGACTAGAAATGGCTGTTCAAAAATGGATGCAAAGGCAGCTGAGAAAGAGTGCGATCACACGGCACATACAGGATGGCTGTGGGATCAGACCCAGCCAGCGTGGGTT